>LPNX010962395.1:761415-870300 GCA_001517045.1 Pseudotsuga menziesii
AGGGAGGAAGCTACATCCATGGGAACTGTGTTTATATTATATCTAGAGAGAGTAACACAGTTCCGCTGCAACCTCTTATGCAGCTCGAGATCTTCTAGGAAACTCCACGCACTCAATCAGGAGCCCTTCTCTCTTAGATCTCTTCTCTTCCTATATTGCTTTCTTCTTACAATATACTCTCTCTCTCTCTCAATCCCTATGTATTTTTACATTCATGCTCAAGGATTTGGCTGCTAGTTATAGTAAGATAACTACAGACTGAACACAGAACCAGAGCTCGACTCTTCCTCAATGTCTGACTATATTGATGACACAGTTACAACCTTATCGACCAACTATTTAACTGAATAACTAGCTATCTAACATAATACAAAATACATGCTTAAATAGGTGGCCCAAAGGTCTCACCATGATACAAAACTGTTGGCCTATCCCAATAGTAACCCAAAAACCCTAACTGTGACAATCGGCCTATCTGTACTTTGAACTGTCAATTACTGGTCACACTGCAGCTTTCTGCAGTCTTCCATGATGTCCGGCGCTGATCGTGGGTATGGGTGCCACTTCCTTGGTCACTCCCCTTCTGTCCTTTGTCTTTAATACCTCGACACGTTGCTCCTTATCCATTCATGAGGGTATTTGAGCCTCCTGTCATCGCCACTACCTTAAATGCAGTGGTTTAGCTCTCCTCTTGGCCGCTTCAGGTACTATTCCCTTTGCCTTTCTTGTTTCGCTATGGCAGATTTTCCTATAGCTACGGGGCCCTGCTCCAATAGTCCCCTAACACTTACTTGTGGCTCGTCCCTGAGCCACTAGCATATGGCTTCTCTTTCTATAGCTTCTCCTTGGCTTCGTGCAAAGTCCTTGCAAATCTCTCCCTGAGTCCTGCGACATCTTTGTCCATAGCTTCGACACAGTATTGTGCCACTTCAAGCATAACTTGAGTAATCATGGGGTATTCTATGCTATCAATTTCACTTTTTCTTGTAGTGAACTCCTTGACCTTCTACTCAACCGTATCGACCAGCTCTATGATTTGTTCCTGATACGGTCGAAGCATATTATTAAATTGTATGTATTTTTCTCGCAACCGCCACGCTTCCTGCTGCAAATAGTTCATCTCTGTCATCTTCTTCATATTTGCAAGATCTCCTAAGCTCTTGACTTCTTCTTTCATTGCTGCTACTGCATTTTCTATGTTCTGGATGCTCTGCTGCAAATCCAGTCTATCTAGGAGCTCTTCTAGCTCCGACCATGTCTTCGTCGCATCATCTAGCAATGAATCTGCATCATCTACGTGACACTTCATCTGTGTTGAAGTGAGTCTAAAGGCCTATGTCCTTGCTTCCTTTTCTACCTCAAGCATTCCTAGTGCTCGAGCCTCAAGCTCAGCAATCTGCGCCTTGTGTTCTTCCTCCATTTTCTCATCAAATTTTCTCTTTTCTCCTTTGTGCTTTCCATCATCTTTGGCATCGTCTTCTGTAAACTTAGATCATAGATCTCTCTTATCTTTCCTTCCCTTATTTTCATGCACGCGCTCTAGTTACTTGTGAGACCTTCAAGTAATCGCTTCACCTGGATCACCATCGAATCCCTCACACAAGATATACTCCAAAGTTACATATAGGTCTCTTCGTGGATTAGCAGCTCTTTTAAGGATCTTTGAGCTTTTGAGAAGCCTTCCAGAGATATCTTTTCCACTTTATTAGGGTTAGAACTTGTATCACAAAGAAAATATAAATCTGTATCTTCCATCCTTCTCAAACATTTCATTCGGTCTGGATCCTTTCATACGAAAACTATACAAACCATGAATTCCATTCCAAGAACAAGCCTTTGTCTGCATTTTGTAGTAAGAAAATACCCTGGATATGGTGGTACTTCATCAACCTTTTCCTTCTCTTTCCTTTTTCTCATTTTTATTTTCTTCCTCTTTCTTTTTATCCTCCTTTTTCTCACTCTCATTTTCATCTTTCTTCTTGTCAGTATATTTCTTCTCATCATTCTTATTCTCTGTTTTCTTATCTTCAGTGATCTTATCTTCTTTCTTTTTCTCTGCTCTGAGTTGGACTCTTCTACTATCTAAGATTGACTCTTCATCCTTGGTGTCTTCCTGACCTCTAGTGCACCTAATTTCACAACCCTGGGTGGCGTCGTCATAGAAAACTCGAGGCCACCACGCTGGAATCATCGTACAACGTCTCCTAAAGGTTCCTTCTCAGACATAAACTGTCTAGTGTAGTACTCTGGACTGGTAATGGTTGCGAAAATGGGGAAACTAGCACTCTGTAACTATAATATCTCTGCACAGGGAAAACTTCTACAAATTGCTCTATAACTCTCAGAAATTTCAAAAGTAACCCTTCTGTCTGAAAGATCTGTGCATTTATCATGAAGGCGATAATATCTGAAGCAAAAGTAACCCGTTGGAGGAATTTGTTGCATGGACAAGACAACACCCAGCACCCCAATCCTCATTAAGTGTTAAAAATATGATCAAATATCCCTTGAAAACTGTGTATAGGCGCCGACCTCAACCCAGATTTAACAAATCTAGGACAATTCTTGTACTTTTTCCAAATCTAGGGCAACGTATACCTGTCATATCTAGATTAATTGCTTGTCAGAGGGTGAAGTGACTAGCCCTCTATCCCTTTTCAAAATTGTCTTCGTGGCACGAGGAACATTGCCTCATTGCAATGTCACACTGCATTGTCCTAGACCAAAAGTTGGCATGAGACTCCGCAACATTCAAAAAGTCTGTCGTCGTCCTATGACTTGCGCAAAATAAACTTTCCTGCTGCAATTCCTCCTACTTAGAACTTTTTTTTTGTGTGTAGACTAATTATGGGTACGATCCCTCCTTTCAACTACACTGGACATCTGCACCTTCCAGGGAGGAAGCTACATCCACGAGAACTGTGTTTATATTATATATAGAGAGAGTAACACAGTTCCGCTGCAACCTCTTATGCAGCTTGAGATATTCTGGGAAACTCCACGCACTCAGCTAGGAGCCCTTTTCTCTTATATCTCTTCTCTTCCTATATTGATTTCTTCTTACAATACACACACTCTCTCTCTCTCTCTCAATCCCTCTGGATTCTTACATTCATGATCAAGGAGTCGGTTGCTGGTTATAGTAAGATAACTACAGACTGAACACAGAACCAGAGCTCGACTCTTCCTCAATGTCTTACTATACTAATGACACAGTTACAACCTTATCGACCAACTATCTAACCAACTAACCAGCTAGATAACTGTCTAACCTTTAATAATACAAAATACATGCTTAAATAGGTGGCCAGGAAGGTCTCACCATGATAAAAAACTATGGGCCTATCCCAATAGTAACCCAAAAACCCTAACTGTGACAATCGTCCTGTCTGTACTTTGAAATGCCGCTTACTGGTCACACTGCAGCTTTCTGCAGTCTTCCACGATGTCTGGTGCTGATCGTGGGTATGGGTGCCGCTTCCTCAGTCGCTCCCCTTCTATCCTTTGTCTTTAATACCTCGTCCCGTTGCTCCTTATCCATTCATGAGGGTAGCTGAGCCCTCCTGTCGTTGCTGCTGCCTTAAATGTAGTGGTTGAGCTCTCCTCTCGACCGCTTTAGGTACTATTCCCTTTGACTTTCTTGTTTCGCTATGGCAGATTTTCCTATAGCTGTGGGGCCCTTCTCCAATAGAAGCACAGACCACAAAGATAGTGAACTTATTAAAAGAGTTCGAAGATGTATTTTCTCAATATTATAAAGACCTCAAATTCTTAGTCCATGAAATGGGAGAAATGAAGATTGATACCAAACCTGATGTCCGACCTGTGAAGAAAAGGCCATATAAACTAGCTCACAAATACAAAGAGATAGTCAAAAAAGAAATTGATAACATGCTTGTAGCAGGCATCATCTATCCTATTGACCAATCAAAATGGGCAAGTCCAATGGTTGTACAGCCTAAGAAACATGATCCGACCAAACTGAGAATTTATGTCGACTTCAGAGAACTAAATAAAGTGACATAGATAGACCCATTTCCAACTCCTTATGCAGATGAAATATTAAATGAGGTTGCAGGACATGAATGCTACTCATTTACAGATGGATTCTCAGGTTATAACCAAGTGCCAATAGCTAAAGAAGACTAGAAGAAGACAACCTTTGTGTGTGAGTTTGGCTCATTTGCTTACAAGGTTATGCCTTTTGGATTAAAAAATGCACCTGCAGTATTTTCTAGGATTGTTTTCAAAACATTTCAAGAATATATTTACAAGACCATGGCAGTATACTTTGATGATTGGACAATATACTCCATGTTAAAGGATCACTGCAAATGGCTCAGGATTATGTTGGAGAGATGTCAACAAATTCAACTATCCCTAAACATCAAGAAATGCATATTTGTGACCCCCATAGGAATATTATTAGGGCACATTGTGTGTAAGGAAGTTATTAAGGTTTAATTTGCAAAGATGAAAATTATCCTTGACCTAAAACCACTAGTAAACCCAAAACAAGTCAGGGTGCTACTTGGCCACACAGGCTATTACAGAAAATTCATAATATATTATTCAGATATGACCGAACCCCTTGAAGAACTATTAAGGGAAGATAAAGAGTTCAACTGGATAGAAGAGTGCCACATATCATTCAAAAAATTAAAAATAAAACTAGTCGAAGCACCAATCCTAAGGTTTCCAAACTAGGCGATCAAATTCCATGTTCATATTGATGCATCAGGCCTAGCAATAGGAGCAATCTTAACTCAACCAGGAGATGATGGAATGGATTATCCTATAGTTTACAGTAGCAGAAAATCAAACAAGGCTGAGAGAAACTATTCGACAACAAAAAGAGAAGCACTAGGAATGGGATTTGCATTACAAAAATATCGACATTATCTTTTAGCTAACCCATTTATATTCTATACAGACCATCAGGCACTTAAGTATCTCATCAATAAAACACTACATCATGGAAGGATTTGTCGATGGCTACTATTATTCCAAGAATTTGAATTTGAATTTGTTGTTAGACCAGGCAAGTTAAGTGTCGGTCCCGACCATTTATCCCGAATCGACACAGGATAAGATCCGATAGGATTCGAAGATGACTTACCTGATGCACATTTATTTAAAATAGAAGCAGTCCCAGAAGAATTAGAAGAAATAGCCCAGTTCTTGGAAGATGGACATGCACCAGAAGGAATAAGTACAAAAAAGAAGCAGATCTTAGCTATCGACCGATGACCTCAATAGTCCCATCGTGCATTCATGAAATCGAGCGCTGAAAGCAATTTGCCATTAGTGCACACTCAAGTGTTCCGGCTGGAACACCATGTTCGCCATTAATACACTCATCGACGAAAACATCCACAACATTGCCTATTAATAATGGACCATCGAAGGTTCATTCACCACAATCCATATAGAGAGAGCATCAGAGCATCCAGTCGACTGAAAGCCGAGAACCCCTTAGTGAAATAAGCCACCAAACCGACACAATGGAACCCAAACAAACTAGAGCTTCAACCAAAACCAAGGAACTACAGACTACAAACACACCTTTAGTCCGTAGGCTCAAGAACATTAAGAATGCCAAGGTGCAGGAAGGATCATGGAAAAAACTATGGACTAAGATGCAAGAATGGGCTTATGTCAATAAGAATCCTGCTCAAGCCACGGAGAAAATCAAATACAGCACCATATTCAACTATTTCAATGCACTGCTCATGGTCAACTTCGGTGGAACCAAAGAAACCACTGTAAAATTCATCATAAGCCGATACCACAATGATCAGTTCTACTTTGACCCACTGGTTGACATCTCTGGAGAATTCATCTCTAAGCTGATAGGTCTCTCAGACGCAGGAGACCTAGTACCAGTCGGGATTAAAGAAGGATTGGTCGAAGAGCTAACTGGGTCAACTTTGGGAAAAAACTCGAAGGGGTTGATGATTAGCCAAATCACAACTCGAACGCCATAGATTGTGGCCAAAATAATAGAAATAACACTCACCATGGAAGGTCGAGGCAGAGACCTCAAATTTGACATGCTAGAAGCTATCGACACCATTGCGACAGACAGAAATATATACAGATGGGATGACTATGTCGTCGACATGGTCAATACCATCTGTGAAAGATGCCAAGAAATGGGAGGAATCATCAAGTTCCCATCCCTAATATTATGGATACTCATGTACCATATCTACCTAGAGGGGAACCCAATCTTTCAGGATCCATCAAGGTTCCACATGTGGAGATTAAAACCATTCTCCCAGAGAGGAACTTTGCAGGAACTTGAAAATGGAAAGGTGATGTTGGAGAACTGGCTTCAATAGCTCAAATTCCACATGACTAGATGGAGGGTGCCTCAAAACATCTGAAGAATTCTATCGACAAACTCCCACATCCAGCTAGAACTCGATCATACCTTGGTGTGGTACATGGAGGGAGATGACTCAAATGCTAAATCCCTCGACTATTATCCATTGGTCAACCAGATCTTTCAAGAGCTGTCTTGATAAGCTAAAACCAAAATACCAGTACCAGTGACAATAAAGAAGAGCAACTTCTTGATCAAGGAGCCACTAACCGACAAAGAGAAAGAGGAAGACTATGAGTTGAACCTCTATATCATCACCTTTGTGTCGGAGGAGACACTAATCAAACAAACTGGCTGACTCCAAATCATCATCAAACCTCCGACAACAAAAAGGGCAAAGCCACAGCCAGAAGAAACCTAGCCAGAGCAACAGGTAATTACTCTGGATGTAGAAAGTCTTGTCCCAATCCAGGAGCCAAGGGGAGAGACAAATCCAGAAAACCTAGAGTATGCTATCACAAAAGGCATCATTAAAAAATTTTCGAAAGAGATAGCAGCTGTAGGGAAGAAGCTCAAGACACAACAACAACAAAAAGGAAAAGGTAAGAGAAAGCTTATCATCACTGAATCATCAGATGATGAGGAGGAACTAGCAACTACGGCCCTTAACATAATAAATTATTCCGCAGCAAATAAGGTGTTGGTGGAAACACAGTTCCAGTGATTTGTTAATGCAAGAGCACTACCAGGTCAACCAAAGAAAGATAAGACCACCCACACGACAACGCTTAAAAACATTATCGATCTTGTGTCGATGCCTCCACCTCCATCACTGACAAAAGTAACAGAGGAGCAAGTGCCAGAATAGAATTTAGTAATCCCACTTGACTTGTGCAAGAGTGCGATGTCGGTAGCTGTGAAGGCAAAGTTCGACAAAGATATAGATTTGCAAGCATTCATTGAGAAGCTGCCTAAGATATTTACGTCAAAACATAAGATGTCCACAAAAGCACATCTCTTCAAGGTCGATAGATACCAACCAGGACATGAATCCCAGTCCAGAACCTTTGCAACTATCACTTCAACCTTCGAGAGAAATACCGACAAGGAAGCTAAAGTGACCGCAAGTTGAACCGCAACCATCACTCCGACCACACCCGAAACCAACCTACCAACCGTTGCACCGACTGGAGGAGAATAAATTGAGGAGGACATAAATCACCAATTAACCAAATGTTCTCTGAATTAGACTCACCTCCCCAACCCGATAACCCACCACTCACCCACACTTCCCCTGACCCAATCACCCCCGACCATTTTCCAACTCCATCACCACCACCACCATCTCCACCACCCCCACCACCCCCTGACTAAGAGAAAACCCCACCACAATTATTAGCACCAACTGCATCCACCTCTGCACCCCCTGCATCTAACCAACCAGAGGAAACAGTTATCCCACCTCCCCAACCAAAGAAACCATCAACCACTATCCCACAAACCAAAGATCCCAACTCGACTTTTGTAGGTACACAAGTTCCGACACAAGCAGAGAAATAAAAGCATAAGAAGAGGAAGGAGAAATAGAAGAAGGGGCATCATGGACAGCTATCAAAGGTCCATATTAAATTGAAAGATGCCACCTCATTAACCAACGTAGAGCTAGGACAACTCCTGAATACTCTAGTAGGCGATGCAAAGACGAGGAGCGAGCAGAGGTGTAAGGAGCTCAACAACAAGGTCACAGAACAAGTTGAGTTCCTCAACAGATGCAGAAACCTGGCCCATTCAGTAATGTTGAGCCCTGTAGAAGTCGACATAGACAAATCACTTGAAAGAGTGTATCATCTATTTGAGAGCATAGTGTCGGCACTCAAAACCCAGATTCAGGAAACAAAGGAGGAACAAAAAGAAGAAACTGCCTGATTCCTAATGGCACAGCACAACGCCTTTGTTGAAGCTTATAAAGTGCTGCAAGATCACATGGAGGAGTCTTCCACAATAGAAGAAATACTGAGAGACTGGCCTGCTTACTATGGGCAACTCTATCAGCAAACTCGGTAGACCTGACAAGGGATCTAGGAATTGGAAAATAGGAAAACCACTGAGGAAGCACTCATGACCACAATAGAAGAGAAAATAGTGCTTGAAATAGTCAAGCTGCAGAGACTTGAGAGGGAATAACATCAGTGGTTGCAACAAGCTATCTCCAATTTGGAAAAAGTCGACATCATCTTCCCACAGATGAAACGACTTATCGAGACTGCAGAGGAGAAGGACCAATTTATGGGTCCCAAAATGGAGAGAATAGATGAAGTCTCCACTTCAGAAAATATGTCGATCTTATCAAGCCTGACTGCACTCACCATCAAAATCCAGAAGATTTTGCAAAGTTGGACAGATTTCCAACATCACCTAGTAGTGACAGCCCCAACCATTGTCGAAGTATGTGTACAGAAAAGACCGACCATCAGACTTCATATCCCATGAAGACAAGGCACATCACCATAACTATTGAGACCAGACAAGAATAATTTTGTACCTCCCTGTTTCTTCGGGACGAAGAAACATTTTGTTCATGGGGGAGATGTAGGAGGAGCAAGTCGATAAGTCGAATTGAATGATAGTTGACTTAGTCGATCAGCCGACTAAGTTGGTCAACCGACTAAACTAGAGATTAAGTCGGCCACCTAAGGTCATGTCAGTTCACTGAACCGACAGGTAGTTATTTTGTAACTTTTTTGTAATCATATATATTAGGCTGTTGAGCCACATGAGAACTCAATTCAGTTCTCTGTGTTGTATGGACTCATTCATGTAATATAATATGTTAATTCAACAACTTGTTCTTATCTCTTGTCTCTATTTTATATGTATGTTTTAGTATGTATTATTGGTAACCTTATGTGATTTGTGAGATTACAACAGGGTCCATAAGAAGGTTATGTCCATTGACTTGTAACACCACCTGGGTAAGGTACATATAAAAGTGTTGGAGCAGGGCCCCATAGCTACAGGAAAAGCTGCTATATTGGGACAAGAAAGTCAAAGGAAAAAGTACCTAAGCGGTCGAGAAGAGAGAGCTCAACCACTGCACTTAAGGCAGCGGTGAAGACACGAGGGCTCAGCTACCCTCATAAAGGAAAAGGAGCAATGGGCCAAGGTATTGAAGACAAAGGACAGAATGGGAGCGACTGAGGAAGCGGCGCCCATACCCACGATCAGCATCAGGAAGCATGGAAGACTGTAGAAAGCTGCAGTGTGACCAGTAAGCGGTAGCCCATAGTACAGATGCTCCGACTATCACAGTTAGGGTTTTTGGGTTACTGTTGGGATATTCCCACAGTGTTGTATCAGGGTGAGACCTTCGAGCCATCTATTTAAGCATGTATTTTGTATTATGAAAGGTTAGCTAGCCAAACTTTCAGATAGACAATTAGCTAGTTGGTCAGTTAGTTGTTCTTCGAGTCGAGCTCTGGTTCTGTTGTTAAGTTTGTATTATCTTACTCCAACCAGTAGCTGGTTCCTTGAGCATGAATGTAACAATCTGCAGGGATTGAGAGAGAGAGAGAGAGGAAGAGTATATTGTAAGAAGGAAGCAATATAGAAAGAGAATAGATCTAAGAGAGAAGGGCTCTCAGTTGCATAATAGGTTGCAGCAGAACTGTGTTTACTCTCTCAAGATATAATATAAAAACCAGTTCCCGTGCATGTAGCTTCCCCCCTGGAAGTGAACCATGTAAAACCCGTGTGTTGTGCGACTGTTCATGCGATTGTGTTTTACCTGTTTGCTATCAGTTATCTATTACATGAATGTTTCTTATCAGTTGATGAATGTATGTATGTTATGCTTTAGTTTATAGCACATAGAAGGTTAAATGCAAGTTGAATGTATCAAGTAGCCTGTATATGAGTTTATCAGTGCTTGATTCATGATATCTTGATAGTTACAGCATTAAGTGGCTCCGGTATATGATTTCCATGAGTTGAGTGTAGTTTATGTTAGCGTGTTAAACTGTATAAGTGTAAGTGAAGTGGTTTAACACCCTTGTGAAGGTTAACAGAGTTATTAGACCCAGGAAGGAGGTCGCAAGACCTTGAGAGTTGATACACATATTAAGCCTCATTATAGGACATATTACAGCATAGAAAGGCGATATTGCATCATCTGAGGAGCTATGATGTAAGATATCGTAGGGAAGGAGCTGAGAAGAAGAGTAAGTTTGCACATCTCCATAGAAGCCACGATGCGATAAGAGTCCGCTCCCTACCAGCGCTAGCTAGAAGGAGAGATTTCACTCGCAGAGAGATCTCGCTGGCTAAGAAGAGTCACGAGACCCTAGGATGCTACAGAACCCATTTGAAGACACCTGAGTCTTTAGTCCCCCCCATCTAAGATCACTTCGGGTGAGACTTCAGGCTGTTCTATGGTCTGTCACCAAAAGGGATAGTGAGCTAGGGGTATTGTTGGTACATTAAAGTAAACCCTTGCACTACCCAGAGAAGAACCAACAAATGGTTTCGTTGCCAGTTTTGAACAAATTGAAGAGCTAATGTTCTGTTGGCATCCTACTAAAGAAGAACTTAACCACTGGGTTGAGTCTAAGGAGAGAGAATTTGCTACGACAGAAAACAAGAGTCCTAGGCTTAGTACAGAGGACTGGTTACAAAAACATATCTTCACAGATTTGCATGAGATATTTTTTGCGACCTATGCAAATGAGCTGTACGACTGGTTGTCAAAGTTGACTGATAAGAATATATTCAAGAAGAAAAGAAACATTGTCTGGAAAATGGAGCTGATTCAGACCGTGAGGAGCATGGACAATCCCATTTCACGGGCAGTAGACTTCTGGCTTGCAAGTTTGCTAGAAGGCTTCATTACCGAGTTTGCAGTTGATCAAAGAAAAATTTTCAACAAAGCCGAGAGGTACTTCTTCAAAATATATCATGGATATAGAAGATGTCATCAAAGACTTTGATGAAGAGTGGAAGAAGGCCTTAGAAATTTCCACAACACTACCACCAGGCATCGCACAGACAGACCCATCGGACAAAGGAAAAGACAAAGTGGCGTCCAAGACGAAAGATACAGCAAAAGTGCCACCACCAATACAAAAGAGGAAAGATGCAGAAGAGGTGCCACCAGGGGCACCAAAGAAGAAAAAATCCAAAGCCTCAAATCCAACTAAAGAGACCGTACTAAAAGAGGATGACTATGAACTCATCGCAATGAGATTGTAGGAGGTGCTGCGGGACTCATTTCAGGCGATGCAGACATCGTAGGACAAGCTGCAGAGAACGATTGATAAGTATATTTTGGAGTTGAAATCACTAACTGAGAAGACTACCACAATGTAGATTCTACTAGTCAAGGTGATGGCAGGAGAAAGTTCAACACCATCGACTTCCCGTGAGGAAGTCTTGGCAAAGGATCGCATCAATACAGTGTTGATTCCGTCAGGGAGCATCCAACTCCTTGTTTCGATGATCGATGTATAGATATAGGTTAGATAACCTGTCAAGGTTAATCTGGCACAATTCCTTGTTGATCAACTACAAATGATCCAGAAGCAGATAGCCACAAAGCTCAAGGATAGAGAGCTGGCGACTTATAAACAGAACACTCAGCTGAGACAGCAGAATGCAAAGCTCACCGCAACCTTTCAGACAAAGGTAGATGAGTTAAGAGTACATGAAGAAAGAGAATAGGATCTATTCTAGGTCTTGCAGAACATCACATTGGAGTTACCCCAGTGTAACATAGAGTTTTCCTTACCTCTAACGCAGAAGGTAAGAAGAATTGTAGACAGAGCAAAGGCTCTAGAAGAAACAATGACCAAGATGGAGGAAGACTACAAAGCACAGATTGCTGAGCTTGGGGATCAACCACCAGGAACACCTCAGGCCAACAAGGAAGGAATGGCAAAGGCCTTTAGACACACTTCAACACAGATGAAGACGACGACAGAGATGAACCGGTTGCAACAGGAAGTGCAGCGGTTAAGAGAAAAAGAGATACAATTTAATAATCTGCTTCAGCCATATCAGGAACAAATCGTAGAGCTGGTCGATGCGAATGAGCAGAGGGTCAAGGAGTTAACTACAAGAAAAAGTGAAATTGATGACATAGAAGAATCCATCATTAGTCAAGCTATGCTCGAAATGACACAAGAGTGTGTCAAAGTTATGGACAAAGAATTCACAGGACTCAGAGAAAGATTTGCAAGGACTTCGCAAGAAGCCAAGGAGAAGCTACAGCAACAGAATCCAACTGTTAGTGGCTCGGTGACGAGCCACAAGTAAGTGTTAGGGGACTATTGGAGCAGGGCCCCACGGCTACAAGAAAAGCTGCTATATCGGGACAAGAAATTCAAAGGAAACAGTACCTGAGCGGCCGAGAAGAGAGATCTCAACCACTGCACTTAAGGCAGCGGCGAAGATAGGAGGGATCAGCTACCCTCATAAAGGAAAAGGAGAAATGAGCTGAGGTATTGAAGACAAAGGACAGAAGGGGAGCGACCAAGGAAGTGGTGCCCATACCCACGATTAGCGCCGGGAAGGGTGGAAGACTGCAGAGAGCTGCAGTGTGACCAGTAAGCAACAGCCCATAGTACAAATGCACTGACTATCACAGTTAGGGTTTTTGGGTTACTGTTGGGATAGGCCCATAATGTTGTATCAGGGTGAGAC
This sequence comes from Pseudotsuga menziesii, assembly GCA_001517045.1. Taxonomy (NCBI): domain Eukaryota; kingdom Viridiplantae; phylum Streptophyta; class Pinopsida; order Pinales; family Pinaceae; genus Pseudotsuga; species Pseudotsuga menziesii. Next base: position 774,437 of record LPNX010962395.1, read on the forward strand.
CTTCGGGCCACCTATTTAAGCATGTATTTTGTATTATGAAAGTTTAGCTAGCCAAACATTCAGATAGACAATTAGCTAGTTGGTCAGTTAGCTATTCTTTGAGTCGAGCTCTGGTTCTGTTGTTAAGTTTGTATTATCTTACTGCAACCAGTAGCTGGCTCCTTGAGCATGGATGTAAAAATCCGTAGGAATTGAGAGAGAGAGAGAGGAAGAGTATATTGTAAGAAGGAAGCAATATAGAAAGAGAAGAGATCTAAGAGATAAGGGCTCCCGGTTGTGTGTGTGGAGTTTCCCAGAAGATCTGAAGCTGCATAATAGGTTGTAGCGGAACTGTGTTTACTCTCTCAAGATATAATATAAAAACCAATTCTCATGGACGTATCTTCCCCCCCTATAAGTGAACCATGTAAAACTCGTGTGTTGTGTGACTATTCATGTAATTGTGTTTTACCTGTTTGCTATCGGTTATCTGTTACATGAATGTTGCTTATCAGTTGATGAATGTATGTATGTTATGCTTCAGTTTATAGCACATAGAAAGTTAAACGCAAGTTGAATGTATCAAGTAGCCTGTATATGAGTTTATCAGTTCTTGATTCATGATAGCTTGACAGTTACAGCGTTAAGTGACTCCGATATATGAGTTCCGTGAGTTGAGTGTAGTTGATGTTAGCGTGTTAAACTGTAGAAGTGTAAGTGAAGTGGTTTAACACCCTTGTGAAGGTTAACAGAGTTATTAGACCCAGGAAGGAGGTTGTAGGACCTTGAGAGTTGATACACATATTAAGCCTCATTATAGGACATATTACAGCATAGAAAGGCAATATCACATCGTCTGAGGAGCTGCAGTGTGAGATATCGCAGGGAAGGAGCTGAGCAGAAGAGTAAGTTTGCACATCGCCATAGAAGCTGCTATGCGATAAGAGTCTGCTCCCTACTAGTGCCATCTAGAAGGAGAGATCACCCTCGCAGAGAGATCCCTCTTGTTAAGAAGAGTGCGAGACCCTAGGATGCTACAAAACCCGGTTGAAGACAGCTGAGTCTTCAGCCACCCCATCTAAGATCACTTCAGGTGAGACTTCAGGTCATTCTGCTGTCTGTCACTGAAAGGGCCAGTAAGCTAGGGGTTTTGTTGGTACATTATAGTAAACCCGGGTCTACCCACAGCAAACCAACAAAAATGTTATTGTAATGAGCCCCACTATAATACTAGTTTCCAACATAAGGATGATGTTATTGAACCCAAGGGATTTGGGTGGCTGTGAAACAAGAGCATAGCCACCGGTTCCACTAGATCTTAAAACCAGAGGGGTGGTTCCCGAAACATTTTGTAAAATGGGCACATAAGGAAATCTAGTTGTATAGGATGTAGAAGGAAAACAATGACTTCCAACTACATTAGGAAAACTCATGGAAGGCATCGAAGCACTTCTCAATAAAGTATTTAAAGATGGATTTGGCCCAGGCTATGACATTATCACTGGAATGGTGTGTGTGATAGAGTGTGCACTATGTCTAGAAACTATGGGAGTAGGACGTGCTTTGGCCACAAATTGACTAGAAGGCACATCCAAGGATCTACCGAGAAGGTGACTTGGTAGAAGATAAAGAAATCCCTTGCTAGTGGTAGGATTTAACTCCATGGAAGGGACACTAGTGGCACTAGTAGAACCAAATTCAGAGATAGCTTGGCCTAGAGTGCTTTCAAAAGATGAATTAGTTGGACCAAACATAGTAGCAATTGGATCATCTGGGTTGGGTTGGTTGAACACTAATCCTATCGGAGTATGTATTGAAAAATATGGATTTAGGAAAGAGGTTTGTTCCATTATCGATGGCAATGAATAGTCAGTGATAGGAACATTTGTGGGGAGAGAAAAATATCCTTGTTCTTCCGTCATGGGGACTCCTTCCAATTCTGGAAGTGATTCACTCCCTGCATTAGAATTAACATCCATCCCTTGGTCCATAGGATATTGGGTCGTAGGGTTTAAAGGATATTCTGGTGATAATACTTGTATCTGTTGAGATTGTCTCTAGGGGTATTCATCCATCTTGGTAAGTCAAAGTGTTTCTAAAAAATCTCTAACTAAATCAGACAAAACAAGAACTACTCAAAGTAAGGAAGAAAACAAACATGTGAGAGGAGTGGATTAAAGTTCTAGATCATCACGTGATTTTTCAAACCATCACAACTCGTGATATACCACAAGGTCCAATAGTAGAGCATGACAATGAGGTTTGGGACCATACCCTTTCCTAAATACTCAAATACCTAGATGGTATGTGGATAGTATCTCCCCAAGTGTTGTTCTCGGTGTATTGAGATGATAAGACAGAAAAAATATTTTTCACACATGGTCTCAAGATCCCTAATGGTGTCTCCCGATATACGTAAGGTACATGGGGTCTCTAGTCCAGAGTAGTTTTTTCTAATGCACAACCATACGAAAGGGGACTTATGATATATCATTGAGTATGTGAAGTGCCTTTATATATACCACAAGGGTACATGAAAGGTCATTTGATATACCAACGTGTACATGGAAGAACCTCAAAGTCCATAGGATTCATTGCAGGCATATAAAGACAGCTCCTACACTTAAAGACGTAGGATCACATTTCTAACCTATCACACCTTGCTAAAAATTTTAACCTAGGCTAGCAGTTTAATTTTATCTGAATTGTTAGGTGAATGCATGAGGTGATGATCTGACTAGTAAACCATGAAAGTATGAAAATGCAAATCGTTCACTTTATCATTTAAGGGATTCCCTACATAAGAGACGGAAAGAGGTTTAGATTTCCTTTAAAACAAAAAATAAATCAAAGAAAATGAAATCAAACTACTACTTTTTCCGTTCCTAATGCAAGCAAAACAAAGTTTTCTACTTCAATTGAAAATAAATAAGATCTCTAATGAAGAACTAGAAAAGATCACTATGAATTTTTACACAAAATCTTTCGAGTTGTTTTTAAACTAATCCAAAGATGAACTAAATGAAAAATTATTTTGTTCTTTTCATTATAAAAAGAAGGAAAATAAAAAAATGAATGCTTGAGAGTCTTTGAAACAAATCAAGCGTCCTTATCTATAACATTTTTATGGATTTTTCAAAAGAAAATTGTAAAAGGAAAGGAAAACAAAAGTCTTTTATAACTAACAATGAAGAACTGAAAATGATCTTTTATTTTTCTTGCCGAAGATAATAGAGATAAAATATCTATTAAAACCAAATTAATTTCAACATTCCAACTCTCAATAAAAGACAAGTATGGAGCTCTAAGGACCAAAATAAATCACAATTCTCGAAACAAAAAGCAAATCAAAGATAACATCACTTCCAAAATTCAGGTGATCACTTTAACTATGAGAACAAAACTTTTAAAGGGTGAAATATGTATCTAAGAATCAAACTAAAAAATGGAGTTGAAAAACTTACCTAGTACCATGGGTCACTGGATTGAACTATAGCATTAGTAGTCTAGTACTGCACCTTATACACAGAGACACAGTGGCAGCACCACTCCCTATTAACTTGCAAAAGGTGGTGGCACAACAGGGTGCACTAAGAAAAAGAGTGGCAGTCGTACTTAGTAAAAATCCCAATAACGGTAGCTCGATTTGATATTTGAAACAAAAAATATGTGAATCCCAAATGTCAACTTGAAAATCTAGTGAGCCAAAGCATGAATATTTGAAGGTGAGGAGAGAAAGATCTATCAAATCATAAGTAGGTTTATCAAATCAAAATAATATATATCAAATGAAAAGAATATCTATCAAATTTGAAAAGAAAATGAAGATTCCATATTACTCAAATACTAAGAATTAATTCCTCACTATGGTCACCAACTTTTTTTAACGGAAATTCTTCAGTCTGTGCGGAAAATAGACTATTTCCCTAATCCAAATAGTATGGATCTAGAGAAATGTAATCACATAAATGTATCGTCTCCATAGAATAGAAAAATAGTTGAATGTCAAACTTTCTTACCTTGCAATAAAATAGACCCTTGTCTCTTGAATTCCCTTATGATCAGTTGTACCTGCAAAAGAATGACCAAGACAAGACACAAGAGGTGAACGCAATAAGATAATTCAAGATTCTATGCTAATGATCAAGGAGAAAACAAATAAATAACTCACATTAGCACACATTATTCATGGGAAATGGAAACCTATTTTTATTAATATAAAAGGATAAGAAAACTACAACCAAGCCTTGATGTTGAGAAAATTTCCCTATGAACATCTTGCCTATATGACTCACCTAGATCCAATGCATCAAAGAGTCTACTCATTATTTGGCCATTATTTGGGTTCTCTAACTGTCATCTTAATCCCTTAACCATGAGGGGTAAGGGTATATTTAAATTCCAAAAGGGATAGGGTAGGTTGAATATTTTATGGAGAAGGCCAAGGGATCATTCCATGGATGGAGGAATTCGATTTCCACCTGTCGAAAATATTTGGGATGAGGCTCAACGAGGTTTTCTTCTAGAAAATCCTTTTGATATTTTTTTTCATTTTTGGGAAGATCATGGCACTTTGAAGAATGGAAAGGAGTGTTGCTAAGGGGAAATTCCTATTGCATGAATTCAACAAGTGGTAGAAATTCACTTTGCAGGTGTGCAAGGTGCATTATTGAATTGGTAACGACTCTTGTCAATGGACAAGTTGTGGAGGTGGTTGGTGGAGGAGCTAGTTGGTGAGACGACTAGACTAGTCAGCTAACTAATCGGAGATTAGGTCGGCATCCAAAGGTCGTGTAGGTTGACTGAACTGACAAGTAGTTATTCATAACTATTTTGTACTCATATATAATAGGTTGTTGAGCCATATACGGACTTGGTTCAGTTCAGTGTATGTATGGACCCTCATGTGACTCATTAATATAATCTTTTATTCTATCATTTGTTCTTGTCTCTTATCTCTGTATGAATATATGATTCTATATGTGTATTATTGGTAACCTTATGTGATATGGGTGATTACAACATTGGTTTCATTTCCGGTAGTACATATACGGATGACATGACCATACGTAGATGATATCAGAGAAAGAAATTAAGAATTGGTGGGAGAGTAAGATCACAAACTATTTGCAGAATTATGCGAGAAGAAATAGACTGACCATTTCTCAGTAGAAGGGGAAATTATTCACTGAAACACATGAGAAATTTTTAGATTCTATGCCCCAGTTGTTGAAAAAAATATTAGATGAATCTGGAAGCAACTAAAGATCAATAATTGCTTCAGAAACATATCTGAGGAGGACGAACAAACTTGTTGGAGTGGTTTGAGAAAGTCACAGATGAATTATATGAAGATCAAGTAGTAGAGGAGAGAGTTTTAGTTGAAAGTATTGAAAAATGATTCTATACTGACTTTACTGATCACTTTCTTTGTTCACTACCGACCCTGTTGTTCAAATTTTTGATTGACAAAGGAGTAGGCCATATAGTCAAACCTCGTCCATTACTGACCGAACCGCCATCAAACACTAAGTGGGCGGAAAAGCAAAAAGTGTGGGAAAAATTTATTGCAGAAAGGGAGTGGGAGTACTTCTTGAGAAAGTAGACAGAACTATTCAGGCTTACTAAAGCATCGAGTAGGCTATGGGGGGGTATCTGGCCATGTGTCGGGGAAAAGTAGAGGGATTCTAGTCAAACTAAGAAAATATCATCACCAGTAATGAAAAGTAGACCTAAGAAGGAAATTGGGCGGACAGTGATTCACAAAGGTACATCAGACTTACAGAAGATAGAAAGGGAGAAGAGGAAAAGGAGAAGGGAAGAGATACAAGAGAAAGCTATAGTGCTCCAAATAAGAATGGTTTCTAGGGTGACAAAACATGCAGAAAGTCTGCTGGAGTTGGGTCATGACTGAGAGAAAGAAGGAGTAGAGGAAGAGGTGTCACCAATGAAGGAATATTTTTGGATAGAGCAGCGAGAAGTTATCCAACTAGAAATACCCCAGGAGGTAAGACCTCTATCTCCGATAAATCTGAGTACCTGAATGCAGGCCATTATCGAGGAGGACCTAATTCTAAGAGATGGTGAGTTCGGTATATGGAGCTGACTAGACGATGAATTAAATGATGACAATAATTTAGTGATCCATTGACTAGAGGAAGGAAATTGGGTTACACTTCATGTGTACCCTTTCAACCTAAGAATCCACTTACTCTACCCCAGACATGAAGGAGCACCCCCCCTGCCAAACACATATTTACAAAACACAAACTAGTAAGATTCATGGACACAACATTGCAGTTGGACATCGACAAAAGAAGTCAAAACTAACCAACAAGTTGTTGAAACAGAACAGACAACCAAAACATGTGATGAAAATGAAATTTCCATCGAGACTAGCTATGAACAAAGAGTTACATAGAATTTTCCACTACCCCCACTACCACCTCACAAACCACCCAAGCCTCACCACCAACAACTTTAGAACCTATGCCAAACCCAGAGCCACCATCACCACCATTACCAAATACACAGTTAGCTGAAGACCTTAACCAAGAAGTACAGTCAGTAAACCCTGACACAACTGAAAATCACCTGACTAGGGATTAGTCGAATTCAGTTCAGCTGACGGGAGACCAGCGAGCTAAAAACCAACCAACTGTAGAATAGCAGGTAATACAACAATTAGAGCAACAACAATCAGGAGTAGCACATGTAGTAGTAGTGGTGAAACAACATAAACACAAAAGGAAAATAAAAAAGAAAAAGAAAAAAGAGCACCACCAGACAAAACAGGTACTGACCATGATCCATATTCATTAGTTATGATTGACTTCTACAGTCGACACACCTAAACTTAGAGATGGAGAGTTGGACCAAATCCTGGGATCTCTTAGTAAATAATCCACAATAAGGAGCCAGACGAGATAGGAGCAGCTCGACAAAATCAAGAAAGAACAAGTGGAATTCCTGGCCAAATGCAAGAATTTAACACAAACAATTGTACCGAGACCAGTAGAGACCAACACAGACAAAACACTAGAGAAATATTACCAGTTGCTGGAAAGTGTCATGTGGACCCTTCAGGAATAACTACAAGCTAAGAAAGAGGAAGAAAAAAAAGAAACATCTGTGTTATTAATATATCAGTACACAACATTCTTAGAAGCACACAAGATACTACAAGAATATCTAGAGGAGTCTGCTACTACAAAACAAGTACTGTGCAGCTGGTATACCCACTATGGATGGATATTTCAGCAGGATCGAGAAACCCAAGAACATATCGGGACACTAGAAAATCAACAGGGTCTTGAAGAAGAAATGAGGAGTACAATACAAGATTAGATTGTATTGGAAACAACGAAGCTATAGAATCTAGAGAAACAAGCTCATCAATGGGCGAACCAGGATCTTCCTAGCATTGACAAATTGAACATAATCTGTCCACAAATGAAAAGGATAATGAACATAGCAGATGAGAAAGCCCAATTTTTGGGGCCCGACATGAATAATATTATAGATATTTCAATTCGGGATAAAATATTGGCCCTATCTAGCATTACAACCTTGACCATAGAGATCCAGAGAGCTCTCCATAGTTGGGCATAATTTCAACACCAACTGGCCATTATAACAGAATCCATAGTCGAAGTATGTGTACATAAAAGATCATCTATTTGAATGCATAGCCCATGAAGACAAAACAAAGGGAAGAAAGCTACATTAGACATAGTTTTGTTACCTCCCCTATTTCTTCGAGACGAATAAAGATTTTGTTCCTAGGGGAGATGTTGGAGGAGCTAGTCGGTGAGCCGACTAGGCTAGTTAGCTGACTAATAGGAGATTATGTCGGCCTCCAAAGGTCGTTTTGGTTGACTGAACCAACAGGTAGTTATTCATAATTTTTTTGTAATCATATATAATAGGTTATTGAGGAAGATACGAACTTGGTTTATTTTAATTTGTATGGACCCTCATGTGACTCATTAATATAATCTATTATTCTATCATTTGTTCTTGTCTCTTGTCTCTGTATGAATATATGCTTCTATATGTGTATTATTGGTAACCTTATGTGATATGGGTGATTACAATCCTTGGTAACCAAGCCTTGATGTTGAGAAGACTTCTCTATGAACATCTTGCCTCTATGACTCACCTAGATCCAATGCATCAAAGATTCTAATCATTATTTGGCCATTATTTCGGTTCTTTGATTGTCTTCTTAATCCCTTAACCATGAGGGGTAAGGGTATATTTAAATTCCAAAAGGGATAGGGTAGGTTGAATATTTTATGGAGAACGCCATCTCTTACAATAGTAATATCCTCTTATAACTTCCATTGGCCTATGATCATGATGAAAATTACTCTTCTCTGTACTCTTTCCATGTTTGAAACTTTAACACTACATATTCCTATGGAAAACAAAGTTTGTAAATAGTTCTTCTACCATACAATATATTTTTGGGTATCACATTATTAATGGTAAATTACCTACTCATTGCATTGTGTTCCTTCATGAATACAATCTTGATTTTACCACCCCAAAATGCAAGGGAATATAATTCCCTTTCAATATCATTATTGTTCTACCCATAAGTGTATAAAACCATCCTCTTAATAACAACTTCCTTGATGAACACATTTTTTTCATTTGTTGGATGACCCTTGGTATGATGAAATTGTGGTTTATTTGCACACCCAAGATATAGTCACCATTTGTTGGAACATTATTAATGATGTGCCTATCACCAATATCCTTGATATATCCTCATTGAAAATGTCCTTTAACAATAAAGAGTGTATACCAAGTTATGTCATTTTCTCATTCATGATGAGATTGGGTTGGTTTTAAGTGACTGTCATAGAAAATCCTATAATGAAAATCTGTAAGGGATGGACACTACTCAAAATATCATGTACATAAATTGTTTTTTACCTTATATTTTTAATGATTGTATCCAACTAGTCAAACAATACATTAATTTTCAACTTTTCACCCTCAAGGTTAAAGCTCCATTTCAAACCATAGTCACTACTAGTCACTTTTGCAAGTGGATGATCAATTTTATGGAGTGTTAGTCAACCTAAAAAACCGATCATAAGTATATAATAGTGTTTCTTGATTATGTTATGAATTGGGTTGAATCCATGCCAACCTTCAAAAACACTATAACAAATACAACCCACATATTTTTTAATCATGTTATTACTCTCTTTAGATTGGTCTTTAACCATTATTCATAGATTGAACATGAAGTATTCCAAGAATTATCTTCACACTTAGGTTTTGTGCATCAATTTTTCTTGGAATTATTTCCATAGGGTAATTTCTATGTTGATTTGTCAATGAAATCCTCAAAACCATGATCCAATAGAATACACATAAACACAATTATGATGGGCATCATATGATGTTCACTTCTTTATGGTCCTAGAGGATATCCATAAATACTACCAACTATTTAATACCTTCCTATCCCATTTATGTCATAAATGCATATTTACTCATTAAGTGAAAAATATCTACCCTCTATTTAGGTATCGATCTCCTTTGTGATACTACTACTCTTGGGAAAACACTAGTCAATTGAAACCAGTGATTAATACCCCCAATATGTTTTAGAAAACAATGAAGCATAGTGTTTTTTGTGGCTCCCAAATGGGGATTTAATTTTTGTTATCAAACTATTTTTTCTCACTTGTCCATTTTGAATAGTTTCACCAATATATGTTGTTGTTGTAGTCATAACATACATTATGCAATCATATTTATCATCATATTATCTCATTGTACCTCACTTTGTTGAATCAACTCATCATCTAACCATATTTTATGCCACGCCTATTATACCTCTTTTCCTATTCATAATGCAAAAAATACCTTAATTTGTGTGTGGTCATTCATAGATGCAGAAATGACCAATTAATGACTCATTAATGCACTCATGCTAGTTTAAGTGGTGTATTGGGTATGCATGGACCATATCAAAGTCCCATTTCGTTAATAAACCAAATAAATCTTCCATTATGCTCACTAAACATATTGATTCTCATAAATACATTAAGAGAACTCACATGGAAACTAGATCTATAAAGGGGTTTCACTTTCTACTTATAAACATAGTGACTACGATTTCATTTCATAACACACCAAAAAAGCTAAGTTTATGTAGTTAATAGTCTTCTAAAGTGACTTGAAACCATTATTATTTCCTCTCCACCATTGACACTTTCCTTCACATTCCTACCAGATATTGGAGTTGGAGCACAAAAGAATACAAAGGGCTCACCCAAAGATAGGATTTTGGAGTCCACCTTGTTATACCAAATCAATATCCTCCATATATATGTTAGGGTTTAGAATAATATTTGCATGTGTCATTATTATCTTTGATTTTGTTTTATTTTCATTATTTTTTGTACATAGTTACACATCATCCAACTAGGTTGGGTCTATGGTACAATTGTTTTCTAAAATACCACACACTTTTCAATGTTTTCATGATGGACATCACAAGTGGATAGTGAGGCTAGCATATTTCATGAATGCTTGCAATATATGTACTATGGTTCTCATTTCTTTGAAACAACAAAATTTTAGTAATTGGAAAGAAGATGCATCATTTTCTCTATGTTACTCATTTCAAGGAAAGTGGGAAATCCTATCATGTTATACTTCAATTTGATTTTACTGCAAATGATTCTTTGGATAAATATTTTTATAACTAGATAACATGTTCAAGACAAGATAAAATTGTTCTTAATACTATAATTTTGAAATTCTATTGTTTGCTTATTTTAATTCATTAGATATACTTTATTATATTACAAGTTGTGGTTTTGTTTTACCAAATCTTCTTCCACAAGAAAATACTTATTTTCACATTTTAATTTGTAATTCAAAACCATTCTCGATTGTTTATTCTTTACAAACTTATGTTTTTTTAGATAATATTTATTGATGGTTGACTTGGATGAGTAGGTTTATGTATTTGTAAATGTATTTTATAGGTATGAAAAAATGAACATTTATGGTAGGGATAACATTTCATTAAGATGTGTTGTGCTTAAAGAGTGCCATTTTTATGTCATGAACAAAAAAACATTGGCTTTATTTGCTTTGGATTAATTTATGAATATTTTAGAAAGAGCATGATAAAATTTATAGAATGATGTATTTTTTTTATAATGGTGTGTGGGGTAGTTCAAACCAGCATATTCATTTTACTAGTTGATTCATGTTCATGAAGAGAAAGGAGTTTGACATAATTGGAGTTGTATTGAATGGAGCATGGAAAATGTGAAAATGGTGTCCTAGGTTCTTATGTGAATTGAGAACTTTGAGGAGGTACCAAATGATTCATGATGAAGTTTGAATCAAATCATATACCAAAATAGTTGAATAGTGAAAATTGGATTCATCTTATGAAGGCCACAAATAAGTGAGATTGGTGTCTAGGTAAGATACTAAGGTGTGCAAATTCAAGTTCAAATACATCATTATTTAAAACCCATGCTCAGTAGAATTAAAATTTTATTTTAAAAAAAATGCTATTTTGGAATGTTACTTGTGATGATGTGAATAGATTCATGCATTGGTATTGTGAAGCTACACTTGGAATGAAGGAATTGCACTCTATTCAAAGTAAGGACATGGGAGACGCATTTTGCATTAAGATGGGAAAGTACACATGCTTTTGTGTATTTTTCATTGATGTAAAGGGATGTGTACTTAATCAATGTGAATTTTTTTTGGAGATGTGAAACAAAGGAAGTATTTCTCAATTTGAGAGGCCACATCTACTTCTAACATGGAAATAGATACATGTTGAAGAGGTTGTAGTTTAAATGGATCATGACCAAGTTTTTGATGTCATTAGGTAATATATGTAACCTAATTGATGGGCTTATATTAGATTAATGTTGTCTTCAGTGTAATGTTCAAACTTACAAACTTTCAAACATATATTGACTAATATTTTGAATTGTGTCTTCAAGTGATGTATTTGTTATCATTGCAGCACATGTTAATGAATAGAATGTGGCCTCCTATTCTATGTGGTGCAGGAAAATAAACTAAAAGTTGGTAAGATGATATCAAGATGGAGATTAAACATATTAAACATATACATATATATTGGAATCATTTAGTGATAGTCGTTCAAATTCAACCGACATAAATCAAAGTCAAGGGAGGTGAACCAAGGATATGGAAGATGTAAAAACTAATGATGAACACATTATGTATATTCTCATTCCTATAACCTATTGGCCAAATGAGTAAACTATAGGATACTTTTGATATTGGTGGTTGGTAGACTAAATTATTTATTTTTGTTTGAAATTGATTTTACTCCTTGGCTGGATTGCATTTTTTGTGACCTCATCATGGTGGGGAAAATGGCTCCATGTTTGACTAAATTGATCATAAATATAAGTTGTTGCAACCTTAAAATTAAAATCTTGTAGTTTAACTGGTTTCCCCTTCGGATGACAAGGAGGGTGTTAGCAGTATTTTCTTTTTGCGGGAGTTAGTATTATCACCGTTTGAATTTCAATCTTTCATTGGTGATTTGGTAGCTCCAGGGTTTCTCTCATTGGATAATTTTTTCTAGGTTTGGAAAAAAACGAAGCTTAAAGGTTCTTTGGGTAAAATAAATATATTTTTTTATAATTGGGCTAAAAAAGAAATTATTTTTTAAGTCAATATTTTGTTTGCACCTGCCACATAAGCACTTGGCTCAACACCGAGAACCATTCAACATGTCAACCAAGCACCTACCACATAAACACACAAGTCAAGTTAGTAAACAACCCAAAGCTTGCCAACAAATCCCAAGCATCGAGCTCACAAGGGGGAGTAATATTATAATGGAATGTGCATCGATATAAGATGCAACAATAGCAGTATTGTTTATTGGAGAGAATTTGTGGGTAAGTTCTTTTCTCCCAATTCAAAGAAGAGGTGGTGTTTGTCTTTGTATGGAAATGTTGGGCATCTCACACTTGGGATTTTTCCTCAAGATGCAATCAACATATGGAAATGTGAGATATATGGATCAAAGTCAGGGAGGGATTTGAGACAACTATAGAGGTACTTCCGAGATTGTGTAAGATAAAATTTGACAGTGGAGAAAGTGTGTGTTTTTTAGTAGCTTCTTGTTGTACGTGATGATTGGATATGGATAACATTCATTTATAATTTGGATATTTTACAAACATATTAATTGTGCTCATGCATATTCTAATGAAAAATATATTGGTTGTTCACTAAAGGAAGTCTTTCATTTGGATGTGGTGAAGCATGAAGATATATGGATTACATCAAAAATTAGGGTCAGTGATTGCACCTTAGAAGATGTACCAAAAGATTTGGGTTGTACTCTGCAGGATATACAACTTGATTATATTTATATTTATCTTATGCACTGGGGAAATTATGGCATTCCTAGCACATGGAAGCAAATGGAGAATTTTGTGGCTTGATTGGGAATTCCAAACACAGATACAAAGGTACAATATCAATCAAAATCAAACAAAGTGTCTTGGTCTGTCGAAATAATCCTTCAGAAAGATTCACAACAGCGTAAACAAGAGTTTTATATGAAGAAGTAAGTCCAAAGTGGGTCAATGGTGTAGGTTAAATCTATGCAACATCCAACAGTTTAAAATTATTTCACTTGAGAAAGTGAGGTGAGTTTAACATCCAAAGGGAAGTGTGGAACTTCTTGTCGATATGTAAATTTAAATACATGTCAATGCAGCATTATTTTTCCAACAATATCAACAACTTAAAATTTTTCCGCTGACAAAGGTGGTGTGAGGTTAACGTTGAAAGGGCAGAGCGGAATTTAATTTTGCTAAGTGAAAAAGTGGTAAAGAAAACAACTTTTCTACGTAATCGAAAACTACTTTGGGAATTATAAAGGCAAGGATCCTCCGGAATTAGACCATGAATTTTACAGAAAACAATTAGTGGGTGATGGGATGCGATCCAATTTGAAAATATGGCTAAAGGGTATTCGTGTCGAAATTACTCATATTAGGCATAGTTATCAAATTGAGCGTTTGAATGATAGGCCTTTCATGGTTTTAAGTTTCGATAGAAACGTAGTGGGTTTCTCTGTTTGATGATTACTTCCAACAATTGAAGTTAGTAATAATGAGGAAAAATGATATGTTCCATTTGAACTTTGTCGTTTTCAAATGGCTAAGCTTTAGCTACCTACTGAACGCAACTTCATAGAACACGTGATGGGGAAAGTGATATTCGTGGACAGTATGATGTTTCAAGTAAGTTTGATACTAATGGTATTAATATCTATCTATGTGCCAATGGGAAATCTAGTGGGAAGCATAAAGGTGGTTGGTCAAAATATTTTGGGCAGGTTTTTATATCCATAGATGCATACACCGTTGTTTTGTTTTCCAGAATTTGCTAGAAGGGAAATAGTTTTCAATGTTCAGCCACCATTATCTTTTGTTTTCCCGTATTTGCTAGAAGGGAAATAGTTTTCAATGTTCAGCCACCATTATCTTAAGTTTCAAGTATTTGTGAGCTTAGACTACAGATATTATAACACCTTACTTGGATGGAATAGTGGGAAGGCCGCTTATTCTTATATGAAATGCTATGTTAAGAAAGGCCACAAAAACTTCAACCAAATGTTCTGCTCCAAATCGATGGGATGTATTAATCTGGTTTGAATATTTCTTGGAAAAGAAAATTTTGACATGATGTTAAAGAGAGAAAGCTTAATCTATGGATAACGAGCTGGTTGGTGATCCTTTGCAAAAGTTAGCATTACAGTCCAAGTTTCTTTGGGGTAGCCAAAGGTTTAAATATTGACTATTTCTTGAAACCTAAGGCAATGCGACAAATGCAGGGCTTGTATTAGAATTGAATGTGGTTGATACACTAGGTCTCTTGGCCCTACTGTTAATCCATATTTTCTTGGAAAATAAATTTTTAAATGTAGTTACCTTGCGAACAATGGTGTCCATAAAGTTCTTTTTGTTCTTTATGTTGAAAATCAATCTTCAGGAGTTATAACTTTAGTATTTGAGTCCCACATTGTTCAGGCATTTGTTTTCAGTTCAAGAATAACTGGAAGCATATTTGGCATTCAAAAACATGTTAAAAAGCAATTACATATTTCTAGTTATTTATTATCAAGCTGATTCCTAGACAACAATGGTTAGTTATACACTTGTCATTATGTTAATATTAGTTTTTATTTTTAGAAAGGGGAAGTTAGGATGACTCATATCTTCTTGAGAGGATTTAGGAGTCATATTTTTTCTATATAAGCATATGTAATAGATAGTAAAAGGGTTGGACTCTCATGGGAAGAGGAGACTTTCCATTGTAACTGTTGGGTACTATTTCAATTTATGAATATCAACAAATTTGCAGAGAGGAAATTTTGTAAACTTTTCAAGGCAGAGATTCTTGTGCCATTGTTTTCTCACTAAGTAACTTTCTTATGTGACTGTCTTTCTAGCTTCCACCCCATTCTGTATTTTTATTTCATGTTTGAATAAGATTAATGTGAACTAGAATTCATCCTTTGATGCTCTATTTTATCATATTCAAACATATTAACTCTTTTCTTCTAAAGTCATTATGTAATTCATCATTGTTGGATGTTATTTTTTAATGGACTGTATTCCCTAATCTACTACCATATTGCAAGGCTTAATGTCTAAGGGAATTGTGTCTACCATGCATATGCTATTTTTCTCTTCAAACCTCAATCTCTTGCAGCTTAAACAAGTATCCATGTATTGACTCCATTTCCTAATGGTCCCAAGTCTTTCCTACCAAACCTTCATAAAAATAAACTTGTTTCTATCAGAAATATGACGTTATGAGTGTTATTGTTGAATATTTTGAGTGTGAAATCCTTATGGCTATTGAGAGAGACCTTTGTGATTGTATAAGATTAGAATATAGTCTAAAGTAGGTTTGTGGTTACCTCGGGGATTGCTTGATACAACCCAAGGAAAATGATGAGTGCTAATATCTTGGCGTCGTTGCTAGGGATTCGAAAATAAAAAAATTCCTTGGGTATGAACGACAGAGTTCAGATTTGACTGTTGATGGTGAATAACTGTCAGACATCAAGTAGTTTGTGCATATTTCACCTGGTGAATCCAACTTTGAACAACCCAAATTTCAGAATTTATGGTGACTCCACTGGCAGCAAGATCCAGAAATCAAATTTTCAAAGAAAATCTATAGACTCCACTGAAGAATGAGATCATTTTTAAAGATATGGAAAGACATTGTGGAAAAATCAGGTACTCCAGTGTGAGTTTTCTCCAAGATATTTTACCCTTTCTTGTCATATATTTTTTGTCCTTTCCTGAGCTTATTAGACAAGTTTTTCATTGCTTCTTGCATTCAAAACAAGACCCAGGATTCACTTGTGTATATCCTTCTTTAAAAAATGGAAATATGTCTTCATATTGCATACTTAATTCTGACCAATATCCTTCATTCAAGTTACATAACATCAATGATCATGCTTGTAAGTATCATAATACTAAAGTTGATACTTCACTCCTTCTACATAAATCTATTCCTTCCAATATAAAAAACAGATATAGACCACTTCAGTTACCTCATTTCCTTAATGATTTTCCTACAAAACATTATAAATATCTTCCTAGATTTGGTGGGGAACCTGATAACCTTACATATGAGAACCATCTTCAATCTTTTAAACATTTCATCGACCTTTTATAAATAGAGCATGATAATTTTTGTATGAGATCTTTTTCTCAATCTTTATAGGAGATTTTAAAGAATGTCTTAAGCATTTACAACCTAAATCCATCAAGAGATGGGAATAATTTAATGATGTATTTTTGAAGTTATGGGATAAGAGGAGATCAATAGACCAAATTCTTTCAGAATTTTACTCTATGGAAAGATAAGAAGATGAGACTATGTCAAGTTTCAACATTATATTTTCTAGTTTTGATTATAAAATGCCTAAAGAAATCCAACCATTTGAAAATGCTACTAAGTTATATTATGCATCAACTTTCTCTCCAAAACTGTCTATGCTTCTTTTGGAAAGAAAGTCAGTCACTTTGTAGCAAAATTTCATTGATTCCCTAGAGGTTGAAGATAATCTTAGAACGTCTAAAAAATTATTAGATGAAGATAGTGGTGATAAAATTGGCAAGGAATTAGAGTTGGAAGAACAACATGAACAATAAACATTTAAAATGCATTTTAATCCTTCTTATTGTGAGCAGAAAGCTATCCAACCCAGTGATATACTAGAAGAATGTTATAATGACTTATTTTTTGAAGACTACAATCAACAAGATGTTATTTCAAATTATTATATTGATGGTTTTAAAGAAGATTTTAGTTTACCCATATATGATGAATATGAGGATGATTAGACGGACAATTTACCTAAACAATTAGCTAAAGACCTTGCAAGTTCTTGGCTATTTATTAAAAAAAACCAGATTACAGTTCATGATCACCATATTGAAAACAAGGTAAATAGTAAGCTTGTTGAAGATAATCATTTACCTTTGTGTTTTTATTCATTTTAGTTGTTGATAAAGGGATCTAAAGTCACTGATGAAGCACAGCAATATGAGATTATGGAAAATTTCATAGCATTTCTAGAAATGGATAATAAGATATGCCAGCAACAATGTTTGCAAGACCCTTATGTTTCGAACCAGGAACTTTCTCCATAAGACTAGGATAAGGATGATGATATGCTACAATCCCATACCTCCCCTAAAGATTTAGAAGAACATAAAATCCCTATTTGCTTATAAATTATGAGAAAGTTGAGCATTCTATCATTATTCCACTCAATGGAATCAGTCCCAGCATATGGAACAACCAGTAGTCTTCAATGAGGGATCGAATCACCACGAAGAATATCAACGTTCTTGATTGATTTTTTATTCATCTATTTCAATTTCAGAATCCTTGTGTCAAGAAGGATCTATTTCACTTGATTCTTTTGAAGAACAGAATAATAATTCTTTTGAAACACATGAAGAGAATCAAGTTTTAAATTCTGAAATTTCAAATGAGGTTGTTGATGTTCCATTTGAAATTTGTCATGAGCATACCCTTCATGGTTCTTCTGAAAATCAATTTGAAAATTTGAAAGTGAAATTACAATTTGAGCAGCCTCATCATAGCAAGCAAATAGAAGAATATTTTGAGGGTTATCATGTTTTTTATGACCCAGTGGCTGACTATATGAAGAAATTTTTCAGTTGGGATAGTTGGTTATGTGCTATAGCTGATTTTACCACTCCAGGTGAATCACACTTGTATGGCCTTCCCCTGTCCCTCTACAGACTCCTTAGACCCCTTGGACCATTTTTTGTTCTTTTATGTTTCCTAGACCATCCCTATAAACATGTGAAAATTGATACATGCAACTTTTAAACCCCTAATCGCGTATATACACGAGTTTGACCCCTAAAACCGCGTACATCAGGATGTGTACAAAATACAAATCCTTTTGGATTTTTCCTTGACATGGATCCGACTCACTTGACTCCTGGACTTCCATATGCCTTGAGATCACTCAGATTCCACCTTTCATTACCCCTTTGAAAAGCTATATAAGGAACTCTTTGGATACCTTGAAGGCATAAGATAATTCTGAGCAAAGAAACTATAGTCGATTGTTGCCGAAACTTGTGCTTGAGTCTGCATCCCTTTGTCCCTTGGAGCACTTTGGTGTTCTTCCCAAGCTTGCCTTTTTCTTGTGAGCTTGCTATCAAGAGATGGAGGATTGAGGTGGTGGAGGCCCAAGTGGGGGATTCAGTTTCTCTGATTTGCAGACGTGCTGATAGAGGTTGTATTCATTGTAATCTATTATTTTACATTAATATAAATATCTTTTCCTGTCCAATAATGTATGTTTGAATGAATATTTTATCCATGGATGATTTCAAATGCTTATACATTGTTGATTATATATGCTAGAATATATCTAACACCAATATATATAGTATGCTTGTCTTGTTTACTTGTTGTTGAGTAAGTGATTCATCAATTCAAGCTGAAGCTAGAAAGCTCAACGGGGATCTACTTCAACCGTCTGGAATAAGGTACAAGGTCTGATCCTTTAGTGTTAGATATTTGATTTCTATTGCATATTGGAAAGGATTGATTTTTGGAGTTAAGTTGTCTATTGTGGTACCCCAAGCCATAGGAATTTCTCTCCGTAACAGAATTGGCGACTCTGCTGGGGATGTTCCTTATTTTTCTTTGGGTTTTAGTGAAACAATGTGCTTGATATTATTGACTTGCTCTTTGTTTCTCCTTGTTTCTGTGTTTCATTTTATAGTATGTTCATCCATTGAAACTCTCCTTTATTGGTTTGACCCTTGGCCTGCTTTTTACCACTGTCTTCTCTGTATACGCAGGTTTTTGGCCAAAAGTCACGTACATATGTGGATTTTTTGGCCAAAAGTCGCGTATACATGCAGGTTTTTGGGCAAAATCCACATATACATGCAACTTTTTGGCCAAAAGTTGCGTATATACGCAGTTGTTCTTTAAACAGTCATGTACATCCTCCCTTTTGGTGAGTTTGATGTTGTGGGAATTTCTTGGGTGGGTTGTGAGTGTGGTTGGGTCTTCCTTGGGTCTGATGTTGTCTGTTGGATGCTTCTTCTTTTTTACCAAAGACCACTTTTTCATTGATTTTTCTTTGAAAGTAGTTTTATTCATTTATCCTTTTTGTTTTTCCATTAATGCATTACTCTTTTTTGTCTCGGTGTCTTGTTGGGCTTGTGTTTTATACATGTTGCAGAGACTAAGAGTTTTAGATTACTTTTATTGCATTTTTCATTCTTTTATATTGAAAAATACAAAGTAGTTGCATCTTAGATATGTATTTGAGGAGGTACTTGCATTGGATTGCTTGGATGAGAGTTGTATTTAAGCTTTCATATAGGAAGAATTGCATTGGATTTCAGAAAGGAATATAAATTTAAGTATCTCATGTAGTGGCATACCCTATTTTTCATTTGACAAAGATTGCACTTAGCATTGTTTGTTATGGTGTGCATATTTATTTCACTACTAAGTCATAATGTCATTAGTTGCACGGCCATTTCTCTTTGAGTAATTATAGCCAATTAAAATCAACTCATAATCAAATGAATTACACTCTTTTCTTTTATAGGGTGCACCAACAAGATTAGGTTTTAGGGTCTTGGAATAGTTCATTGTCATCAAATTCTCTAAGACCACTAAACAACAACATGTATGTGTTTGTCCAGGTGAGAGTGTGAAATTCCTTGGTATAATTGGTGTTTCCTAGGATCCTCCTCTCAAAAGGGAGCTAAGCACGAGGAAGTGTGAGCAGTTAATGATTGGGATGACCCCTAGTTATAATTGAGTAGCACTAAAGATATTTCTAGGATTGTATTCGTATCTGGGGGCTCTTTCGAGAGTTTCAGGCTTTGCTACCCTAGCCATATGGTCAATCCCACCTGCTACTGTTAGCCTAAGCATTGATTATATTGAGGTGACCTTAGTTTCCTTACCTAGGTTATCGAGGGGGTACTTCACAGAGGTTATTCTGTAGGTGTCTCGGCCAGGTAGGGGTCGGACAACATAGTCACTATATGCGTTGAAGCTGAGGGCCACTATAATTGGTTACATACCTCCGCTTGTAGTGTCTGGGAGTTTTGAGCCTCTCCTAGGTGAGACATACCTGCTGCATTTGGGAGCTCACATATCCTCCCCTTAGTTTGCTTGTATTGTGGCTGTATATTTTCTTAGGAGTGTTCTCTTTCTGCACTAGTTGGCCTTTGGGATCACGGTTACTTGAGTATATTTATGCTCTCTTGAGTTTGGGTACTTTTATTTTTTGCATGCCTGGTATCCTGTCGCCCTTCCATTGTCCTAGTGTGGACCCTAGTGTCAGACTTGGGGGCATCACAGCCCCTTACAGTGCTCATAGATTTGGGAATGGTCATATTCCATCCTCTACTCTATTTGTGGAAGATTTTTAGTCCCTTCACTCAGTATTTACACCAGTGGTCACCCTCATGGGGATGGTGTGGATGCGTGAACGTTGGGTCTACACCTTACTTTCCTTTTTATGTCCCATCGTTCATCGCATTGTTTCCTTTGGGTTTTATTGTCATGATCATTCCTCCCTATATCCTATAGTTTGGATTCTTTATTGACTATTTTGGGTTATGTTGAACTAATATGGTTGTCATGTAGGGTCCTTTTGTTGTACACTCTCTCCAAGGTTTCGACCCGTTCATTCCTATCATTGGTATTATGTCTAAATTGGCATATAGGTTAGGATTTCATAGCCACTTGCATTTATGCATTGCCTTATGACCATTCCATCTTAACCTTAGGTACGAACCCATTCCATGGTATCACGAAACCTTCATACTATTGTTAGAAGTGGTACTATGTGAATGGTAGATATTTCCTATACATGGGTGTCCTAGTTAGCTCACTTTTTCATTTGGTACCCATGCTGTGAGTCCTCTCTTAGGTCCGGGAGTCCGTTGTATAGTATTGCCATGACATTTTGCAAGAGCGTCATACTCCTCTTGATCTTTTGCTAGCCTATTTCCCTCAGGACTCCCCTATGTCAAGTTGTAATTGCATTATCATGAGCTTTGCCTACCTTATTGAACCTTACGCCGGCTTCCATGACATTGAGTTTCAGCCATATAGCTCGAGGTTGTCTCATGTCTAGCCATGCAGAGCCATCTTTTATATCCTTTGCAGCTTGATTCCCTATTTTACCGGGAGGGGAATTTCCCCTGAGTGTCGCTATCCTACACATGTATCCTTGCATTGAGCATAGGTATGTTCCATTGCTTGGAACTAGTTTGTTTCCCCATATGACACTCGTCTCCTCCTAGTCTATAACTATAAAGCAGTTTTATTCTTTTTCCAGCTTTTTAAATATTTGAAAAAGTCTAAAAAAATTTAAAAAACCAAAAAACCGGACAAGGAAAGATGTTATCTTTGGAAACTGTCAAGTTGCATCGCCTTCGAACAGAGCACTGTATATCACATCTACCAATTGGGTTTATAGTTTGAATTTAGGAGTTGTACTCATTTATCTGAGTTTATCTCCATCGACTCGTTAAGCTTCCATTCCCCATGGAGCCTCTATCGATGCCTTTTGTGTCGTAGAGATGTCCCAGTTTTATATATCGAGTCTATTCTACCTTTATTCAGTCACCATTCACCGTTATGTTCTTGTTTGAAGGAAGTTGAAACCTAAGTTGGCCATTCCTCAGTTATATTGACTTTACATGTCGGCCATTCCTGACGCAGTTACTGGTTCGTGCACTTTATGATCGAGTCCTTCCACATTATAAAGCTTGGCTGAGTACCTCATGTTGGATGATGGGGGATGCCTTAATGCCATCCTTCCAGCATATTTCACTCCATTGACTCCAGATCATTTATTCTAGGATTGAAATCTAGAGTCATCTTTGAGTGCCCTGAGACTTGTAGTTATCAGTGGTAGGTTCTCTCTCCATCGACAGTTTTTGGGAATACAACAATATCCCCTAATCGATGGATCCTCTCAAGTGTTCGACCTCAACACATTTATTCAAACTTGTTAGTTTTCACTCTAGTACCTTGATTCTCATTATCATTATCAGTGGGTGATCTCGCATCTGTTAACAGTATACATCAATGACCAGTAATCAGACAATGGACTACTATGTTCAACCTCAACAATTCTATTCACATAGTAGGACATGTACTCATAGCAGTTTGTGTAGAAGACCTTATATATTGGTGGCATCCCTTATATGCTACCTCCTTCATCACGCCAGTGTTCATGAGATTTCAGCTCTCGTGACTTGATTCCAGTATATGTCAGACATTTCCAGCTACTATGGAGATCTTGATCCTTTGTATATCTTCAGCCATTATGGAGATCATGATCCTTTGTTTATATTCATCATGGATATTCTGATCTATGTATATTTTATGTGGCGATGACCACTTATGTGATATTTTGTATCATGCTTGTTCATGGCCATTGTACTCTTATGTATCCGGGATTGCTAGATGTATTTGCAGTTATGTGTAGAGTTGTATCATTGTACTATGTTGATTGGGCGGTTGGTCTTCCATTTGGGATTCTTCATCACTCCACTTCTTGGATGGACTTATAATGTATTTCATCCATCATATGACCCCTCTTACCTCACACATTAGGGGGCATCTATTATAGCTGATTTTACCACCCCAGGTGAATCACACTTGTATGGACTTCCCCTGTCCCTTTGCAGACTCCTTAGACCCCTTGGACCATTTTTTTGTCCTTTGATGTTTCCTATCCCATCCCTCTAAACATGTGAAAATTGATACACGTGACTTTTAAACCCTTAATCGCGTATATGTGTGGGTTTGACCCCTAAAATTGCGTACATCGGGATGTGTACAAAATATAAATCCTTTTGGAGTTTTCCTTGACATGGATCTGACTCACTTGACTCCTGGCCTTCCATATGCCTTGAGATCGCTCGAATTCAACCTTTCATTACCCCTTTAAAAAGATATATATGGAACTCTTTGGATACATTGAAGGCATAAGAGAATTCTGAGCAAATAAACTATAGTCCATTGTTGCCAGAACTTGTGCTTGACTCTGCATCCCTTTGTCCCTGGGAGCACTTTGGTGTTCTTCCCAAGCTTACCTTTTGCTTGTGAGCTTGCTATCGAGAGATGGAGGAATTAGGTGGTGGAGGCCCAAGTGGGGGATTTAGTTTCTCTGATTCGCAGATGTGCCGATAGAGGTTGTATTCATTGTAATCTCTGATTTTATATTAATAGAAATATCTTTTCCTGTCCAATAATGTGTGTTTGAATGAATATTTTATCCATGGATGATTTCAAATGCTTATACATTGTTGATTATATATGCTAGAATAGATCTAACACCAATATATATAGTATGCTTGTCTTGTTTACTTGTTGTTGAGGAAGTGATTCATCAATTCAAACTGAAGTTGGAAAGCTCAACACGGATCTACTTCAACCGTCTGGAATAAGGTACAAGGTCTGATCCTTTAGCGTTAGATATTTGATTTATATTGCATATTGGAAAGGATTTATTTATGGATTCAAGCTGTCTGTTGTGGTACCCCAAGCCATAGGAATTTCTCTCTGTAACATTATGTTTTCTCCATAAAGGTCAAATATATAATCCTCTCTTTTTACCATTATGTTTTTCAGTTCTGATTTCTAAGCAGGATGAGGAAGCTCTATTATTGGATCAAATGTTGGATTGGATTCATTGGAACTTTTTCATTACTTGATTGAGCACCAATTTGAACATATTAGAGTAGGAGTGTGCGAATAAGCTCAACATGGCGAGCATTTCTTTCAACAATTTTTCAGTTTGGTCTTCATTATGAATTTTGGTTTTTAGTTTGAAGTTTCAAGTTCATATTTTTAGTTTTCATTTGGTTTCAGTCTTCAGATGAAGGATTGGTAACATGTTACAGGTTGCAGTTTGGGATTTTCTTGCAATATGACATCACTTGATGGTCACAGGTTAGAATAGGTTGCATATTTCAGGAAATCTTGGGAGCATCCCAATGGATAGGGCATGGGTATATGGGTTCTTTACTACCTCATAGGGAGGATATCATCCCCAATTGGAGAAATTTGTTAGCACTTTTTTATTTTTGTGGGAGTTGGTATTGTCACCGTTTGAATTTCAAGTTTTTATTGGTGAATTGGTAGCTACGAAGTTTCGCTCATTGGATATTTTTTTCCAGGTTTATAAATAAAAAGGGGCTTAAAGGTTCTTTGGGTAGTATAAAGAGATTTTCTCATAATTGGGATAAGAAAGAAATTACTTTTTAAGTCAAATTTTGGTTTTTTAAACCACTTTTTCATTCCTGGGATTGTTTTGGATCCTAAGTTGCTGATCTATTTTGAGGCCAAGTTTATTTTATAAAAAAAACATTGGGCCAATCCCAATCTGCAAGTTTGGCTAATCACTGAGAACCATTCAACATGTCAACCAAGCACTTGCCACATCAACACACAAGTCAAGTTAGTAAACAACCCAAAGCTCGCCAACAAAACCCAAGCACCAATCTCACAAGGGGGAGTAATATTATAATGCACTACACATTAATATAATATGAAACCATCAGCGCATATAAACCCTTGGAAACATTATTCATGGTTCATCTGGGATAATTTTCCATTGCAAAAATAATATAAAAATACAACCTTTAAACCCCAGCACTTGCAGCGGAATCATATTTTGCAACAACACCAGTAGTCGCAACATCACATGCAACAACATAACATTCAGCCCATGTTGTTGACAAAGCAGTTTGCCATGGAGAGTGGATTGGGTTCCCGCAAGATGATGCAATATATTTATCGTCAACGACATCATCCTTCTGATAGCAATATTGTTTATTGGAGAAAATTTTTGGGTAAGTTATTTCCTCCCAAGGCAATGAAGAGGTGGTTTTTGTCTTTGTATGGAAATGTTGGGAATCACACACTTGGGATTTTTCCTCAAGCTACAATCGAAGTATGGAAATTTGATATCTGTGTATCAAATATAGGGTGTGATTTGAGACAACTATAGAGGTACTTCCGATATTGTGCAAGATCAAATTTCACAGTCGAGACAGTGATTTTGAGTTTCTTCGTGTTGTATGGGATGGTCAGCTACATATAACATTCATTCCTGATTTGGATATTTTACAAACATATTGATTTTTCTCGTGCATATGCTAATGAAAAAGAGATTGGTTTTTCACTGAAAGACTTCTTTCATTTGGATGTGGTGAAGTGTGAAAATCTATGGATTACATCAAAAATTAGGGTTAGTGATTGTGCCTCGGAATATGTACCAAAATATTTGGTCTGTACTGTACAGGATCTACAGCTCGATTATATTGACCTTTATCTTATGCACTGGCCAAATACTGACATTACCAGCACGTGGAAGGAAATGGAGAATTTTTTGGCTTGATTGGGAATTCCAAAAACAAATACAAAGGGACAATCTCAATCAAAATCAAACAAAGTGTCTTTCTCCATCCAAATAATCCTTCACAAAGATTCATGGTGGTGTAAAAAATAGTTTTATATGAAGAAGTATGTCCAAAATTGGTCGACAATGCAGGTTAAAGCTATGTAACATCCAACAGTTTAAAATTATTCCACTCGAGAAAGTGAGGTTAGTTTAACATCCAAAGGGCAGAGCGGAATTTCATGCCGACATGTAGATTTAGATTTGTGTCAGTGAAACATTAATTTGCCAACAAAATAAACTACTTAAAATTTTTTGTTGACAAAGGTGGTGTGAGGTTAACGTTGAAAGGGAAGAGCAGAATCTGATTTCGCTAAGTGAAAAAGTATTAGAATTATTGTGCCATTAAATATTTAGAAAATGAATGAAATCATATTATTAATTATTATGCATTGAAAATGAATGAATAATACACACTGAAAACAAAAATGCACAGGAAACATACAAGTATTTCTCAATATAAACATTATTACCTCCCAACAATATACAATGGTAATACATAAAGGATAATTTGAATCATGAGATATGAATTTAAATCTACCAACTCAAGATTGACTGCATGGCTAACTAGAAATGTCTAAATCACTATTGGAGTCCAATAGGCTAACTATAGATGTCTAATCAAGTCTCTCAATTAGTTACAATCAATCAAACTAGTCTAACTACACTCGTAGGTGAGAAGTAGGTGAGAAATAGCGCCTTCCCACATGAAACCATGCATAACTGGTGCTAAATAAACTGGAGGATATCTAATTAAATGTAATTGAAGAATAACTAAGCTTAACTAGTTTCTAACTTCCAACAACTAAAGAAGGTTGGTTCCAGCACTCCGAGTGTCTCCTAAAATGTAAGGATTGGTCTAGCAGATGCCTAAATTGATGCATGTAAGTGCACTAAGTTCTATTTAGCCTCTATCGATGTTCCCCACACTCTATTGGCTGGTACATGTGGCCTTATTAGACCAAGTGGACCTAATGGTACTATTGGACCCAATAATAACTAAATGAACCCTAAGTTAGGAAAATATAATCTAATAGACAGTTTGGACAAGGGAGGATTATAAATCCTAACACCCCCCATGAATCCTAACTTGGACAACTATGGGCTGTGGAAACAAGGCCAAAATTCACCCATATACAATCTAAAATATAAAAAACTGTTGCTTAATAAACCAAGGAAATAGAGGAAAATCTCGTGGGAAAAATCCCCCCTAAAGATAAGCATGAATCAGGGAATACAAGTTAAAAACTTGCAAAATATTTTGTTGCAATTTGCAGTACTATGCAGTAACAAAGCAGTATTTTGTTTCTTATGTGTAGCAACATCCTTAATATGTGCATGTGAACCTCTGAATCCAAAATAAATGATTATCTCTAGAGGAATCTTCCTCTTTTAAAGGAGAATAATATGCTCAATTGAATCAGAAATATAGACAGCTAGTAGATGAAAATTGGACCCATGTAGAGCAACTGAAATCAACTGATGAGAGAGAAAACATTCTTGAGAATTTGAACCATCTAAGGAACACCAAATAAATTTATATATTGCATCCTTGAACATCAAACTATGTGAGGTAAATTAGGCCCCATGTGTTAGGATCAAGTGTCCAGGCGAATGCAGAATGTCTCCATCTTTACTAGTTCTGTGAGGAGATGAGCATGTGATCAAATAGATAGGTAGAGAATCCATGGGATTGTGGAGAGAAAATTATTGAGCTCCATAATCTGATATCTCTTCATAAATTAATAAATGATTCACAAAATAAAATATCAGCAAAGTCATAAGAGGAAACTAGCAACAAATCCCCAGCAGCAAGTTTGAAGGAGACTTACGGTACTTGATTTGTCACACCAAAATTGATCATACAAGCTACAAGCATGACTGAATGTTCTTGTAACTTAAAAATTGAACCAAATAATATCATATCAGATCCAAATAAGATCATATGATATCTGAAAATTTTCATATCAGATCCGAGAGTGTGGTCCACCAAGATGGTACATGCACAATTTTCTCCTTCTTCAAAATTCTAAGTATTGGTGCATGCAATAGTGTAGGAATTTACTGGAATCTCTAGATAAATGAGAGTGAATGGATCAGTCCTATAATATTATATTACTTCTAAAATGTCAAAATATTCATAAAATATAATATCAGCAAACACCTAAAATAATAATGACATCAAATCACCAGCAACATTTTCGAAAGAGACTTTTGGTACTTGATTCTTCACACCAAAATTGATGAGACCATCTACAAGCATCACTGGAAGCTCTTGAAAATTAAAACTTGAACCAATTAATATCATATAATATCCAAATAATATAATATCATATCCAAATAGGTTCATATCATATCCAAGAGTGTGCTCCACCGAGATGGTAAATGCACATTTTTCTCCTTCTTCAAAATTCTGAGTATTGGTACATGCAATCATGTAGGAATTTAGTGGAAGCTCTATATCAATGAGAGTGAATGGATCACTCCTAAATTATGATATTATTTCCAAAATATCAAAATTATTACTTTTCTGCACACCAGCAACATCATTAGAGATAGATAAATCAAATTCCTCTTTATTTTCTGAAACAATCACCGGTAAACTATGCACAAAATTCAAAATACAAGAATCACTGGAGAATTTTTGCATAGAATGGAAGAAGAGTTTTTCTTAAATTTTTTTTATTTGAATGTATTCTTATTTATCATCCATGTGATAAGATGAGATATCAGATATCTCATAAACTTCTGGAGCAACAGGAGAAGGAGTCACTCCAAGGATACTTCAATTCGAATTGACTGTGTGGAATATTTTGCTTCTTATTCATCTTGAAAACTTCATCAGAGAGAATAGAGGCTGATCCTATTGAATAAATAAATATTGTTGTCTTGGGTGTGCTTTCCAAAGTTCTATAATGATCCTCATTTTTCTTTCCAAAGGTTTTATCCAATTCTGTCCATAGATCCTTTGGGTATTCAACAAAATCAATAAGGTAGTGCAAGATAGGATAAAAGGCCAGATATATTCTTCCAAAATATTTATCACCACCATTTAGCCAGTCAATCTCATATTTATAAGACTCTTTACCAATTCCAATAGATACCTCATAGAGACCTTCTCTCTTTAGATATCAAATCATCTTCAATTTCCATTATGAATATCTTGTGGATGGAGTAAGAAGAGGAACTGGTAATATAGAATCCATATGAAGTTGAACCTGCAAAATATCACTACAAAAACAAAAAAAAATTGAACTATGTCAAAATCAATCCTTCCCTCTTGACATGTACACTTTCTCAGGGCCCATCAGACTCACACCACCACTCTGAATAAATCCATAGGAAGTGAGGAAATATTTGCGGGACTTCTGTGGAAACTCGGCTGCTTCTCATGTACAATGGAGAGTAGAAAAAATTGAATCTTTCCTAAGATGGATTTGATACCATATTATAATTATTGTTCCATTATATCGTCAGGAAATGAGTGGAATCATATTCTTACTTATTATGCAGTGAAAAGGAATGAATAATACACACTTAACAAAATAAATCTCACAGGAAACATACAAGTATTGCTCAATATAATTACAATATAAACTTCATTACCTCCCAGCAGTATACAATGGTAATACATAAAGGAGAATTCAAACCATTAGAGATGAATTCAAAGCTACCAACTCAATACTGACTGCATGGCTAACTAGAAGTGTAAAAATCACCATCAGAGTCCAACAAGCCAACTCCAGATGTCTAATCTAGTCTCTCAATTAGTTACAATCAATAAAACTAGTCTAACTGTAGTGGTAGGTGAGAAGTAGGTGAGAACTAGTTCCTTACCATATGCAGCAATGCATAACTAGTGCTAACTGAACTAGAGAATATCTAACTGAATGTAATTGAAGAATAACTAAGCTTAACTAGTTACCAACTTCGAACAACTGAAGGAGGTTGGTGTCAACACTCCCAGTGGCTCCTAAAATGTAGGCATTGGTCTAGGAGGTGCCTAAACTGATGCATGCAAGTGCAGTCAGTTCCAGCTAGCCTCTATCAGTGTTCCCCACACTCTAGAGACTGGTACATGTGGCCCCATTAGGCAAAGTGGAACCAATGGTACTAGTATACCCAATAATAACTAAATGACTCCTAAGTTAGGAAAATATAATCTAATAGACAGTTTGGACAATGGAGGATTATAAATACTAACAAAAAGTGGTAAAGAAAACCACTTTCTAAGGTAGAGGAAACTACTTTGGGAATTATAAAGGTAAGGATCCTTGGTAATTAGACCATTAATTTTCCAGAAAAGAGTCAGTCGGTGATGGGATTTGATCTAGGTTGAAAAGAGTGCTAAAGGGTCTTCATGTTGAAATTACTCATATCAGGCATAGTTATCGAATTGAGGGTTTGACTGATAGCCTTTGGAGGTTTTAAGTTTCGATATAAATGGAGTGGGATTCTATGTTAATGATTACTTCCAGCAATTGAAGCCGGTAATAATGAGGAAAAATGATATGTTCCCATTGAACTTTGTCGTTTTCAAATGTCCAAGCTTTGGCTACCTACTGAACGCAACTTCATAGAACATGTGATGGGGAAAGTGATATTCACTGACATAGCTAATGTTTCAAGTAGGTTTTATACTGATGGTATTAATATGTCTCTATCTTCAAATCATAAATCTAATGGGAAACATAAAGGTGGTTGTTATGGAGAAAACTTCCTATGGCTTGGGGTGTACCACAATATTCAGAGAAACCACAGAAATCAATCCCTTCCCAATATGCAAGAGAAATAAAACATCTAACACTAAAGGATCTTGAAACATACCTTATTTCGGACGGTTGATGTAGATCCCCATTGAGCTTTTTCCAATCCCGCTTGTGTTAACAATTTGCTCTCTCAACAACAGCAAACAAGAGAAGCATGCTATATAATGGTGTTAGACCTACTCTGTCATATATAATCAATAATGTATAAGCAATTAAAATCATCCATGGATTCAATATTCATTTAAATGCACATCATTGGATAGGAAAATATATTTCTATTAATATAAATCAAATATTACATGAATGACAACCTATGTCGGCACGTCTGCGAACCGGAGAAACTGAGTCCTCCACCTGGGCCTCCAACACCTCAATCCTCCATCTCTTGATATAAATCTCACAAGCAAAGGAAATTTTGGGAAGAACACCAAGTGCTCCAAGGGACAAACAGATGTAGACTCAATTATAAGCAATCTATGACAACAATGGACTATAGTTTTCTTTCCCTTTTATTCCTCTCCCCTTGAATGTATCCAAAGGGTTATAGTGCTTCAATGGGGTAATGCAAGGTCAAATTTGAGTGATATCAAGGCATATGGAAGGCCAAGAGACAAGTGATTTGTGTCCACATCAAGGAAAAGTCCAAAAACATTTCGCCTTTTGCACACATCTCGATGTATGAGAGTTTAGGGGTAATATCCATGTATATACGTGAGAAAGGGTTTAAAAGTCACGTACAACAAATAATGAGTGTTTTTAGGGATGGTCTTGGAAACATCAAAGGTAAAAAATAGTCCACGGGGTCAAAAGAGTCTATAGAGGGACAGGGAAGGCCACAAAAGTGTGATCAACCATGTGTGGTAAAATCAGCTATAACAGATGCCCCCTAATGTGTGAGTTCAGATGGGTAACATGATGGCTGAAATACATTATAAATCCATCCCAGAAGTGGAGTGATGAAGAACCAGGTGGAAGAACCAGCCATCCAATAGTATAACACAATAATCAAACTTTGCACATGATTGCAAATACATATAGTAGTCCCAAATACATAAGAGTACAATGGTCATGAATAGGCATGATAGACGAAATCTGACATAAGTGGTCATCGCCACATACAATATACCATAGATTAGAATATTCCTGATGAAGATATACAAAGGACCAAGATCTCCATGAAAGCTGAAGATATACCATGGATCAAGATCTCCATAATGAATGAAGATATCTGACATACATTGGAATCAAGTCATGAGAGATGAAATCTCATGAACACTGGCACGATTAAGGAGGTAGCATATCAGAAATTCCACCAATCTGGAAAGTCTTCTACATAACCCACTACAAGTACATGTCCTACTATGTGAATAGGGGTGTCAACATCGAACATAACAGTCCATTTTCTGATTACCATTCATTCATGTATACCGTTAACAGACGCGAAATCACCCACCGATAATGAAAATGGGAATCAAGGTACTAGAGTGCAATCTAACAAGTGTGAATAAATGTGTTGAGGTTCAACACTTGAAGGAATCCATCGATCAAGGCACATTGATGTATTCCCAAAACTATCGATGGCGAGAGAACCTACCACTGATGACTGTAAGTCTCAAGGCACTCAAATGACTCTAGGCTCCTATCCCAAAATAAATGATCTAAAGTCGATGGGATGGAATCTACTGGAAGGAGGGCATTAAGGCATCCCCCATTAACCAACATGAGGTACTCAGCAATGTTGTATAATGTGGAAGGACTCGAACAAGATGTGCATGAACCAGTAATAGTATCGGTAATGGTCGACATGCAAAGTCAAGACAACTAAGGGATGGCCGACTCGGGCTTCAAATTCCTTCGAACAAGAGCATAAATATGAATGGTGACTAAATGTAGGAAGCATAGAATCAATATACAAAACTGGGACATCTCTGCGACACATGAGGCATCAACATAGGCTCCATAGGGACTAGAAGCTTAACCAGTCGGTGGAGGTAAACTCAGAGATATGGGTATAGCTCCTAAAGTCAAACTACTAACCCAACCAATGGATGTGATATATAGTTCTCTGTTCAAAGGTGACACAACTTGACTGTTGCCAAAGATAACAACTTTTCCTATCCAGATTTTTGGTTTATTTATTTATTTTTGGACTTTTTTAGATATTTTGAAAAGATTGAAAAAGAATAAAAGTTCTTTTTAGTTACAAATATAGGAGGAGACGAGTGTCAAAGTGCAGAAAAATTAGTTCCAATTAGTGGAACATACCTATGCTCAATGCAAGGAAACATGTGCAGGATAACAACACTCGGGGGAAAGTCCCCTCTAGGTAAAAAATGGGGAATCAAGATGTAAAAGATATATAAAATGGCTCTACTTGGCTAGACATGAGACAAGCTCAGGCTATATTGCTGATAATCAAAGTTAGGGAAGTCGACATAAGGGTCAATAAGGCAAGAAAAACTCATGATAATGTAATTACAACTTGACATATACAAGGGAGTCCTGGGGAAAAAGGCCAGCATAAAGGTGAATAGGAGTATGAAGCTCTTGCTCAAAGTCATGGCGGTACTATACAAAGGACTCCCACACCCTAAAGGAAAAATTCCGGCATGGGAACCAAATACAAAACAAGATCTAACTAGGGTACCCATGTATGGTAAAGCTCTACCATTCACAACATGTGACTTTTAGAAGCAACAAGAAGGTTATGTGACAAGATGGAATGGGTTCATACCTAAGGTTAAAATGAAACAATCATAAGGTCATGCAAAATGCAAACGAATGTGAAACCTAACCTATATGCCAATTTAGACATCATACCTATAGTAGGCATGAATGGATCAAAGCCACAGTCAAACCACACTCAAAACGGACTCCTACATCATCAAATTAGTTCAAACGGTCCAAAATGGTAAAAAACTATAGAAAGTGGGTAAAAACTTCAAATTTTTTCTATAAATAGTAAAAAATTTAAAAATTTTCATATCATTTCAAACTTTTACCCAACATAGTGTATTTGAGCTCAGAACTTCTAAAGCAAATTCCAGGAGCATCGTCCGGTGGAATCTCTCCCCATTTGATCCAGGTAGATTCTCATGCCCTCCTCTTCCTATTTCAGGATTGTTTTTTGAATTTTCATGGCCCAATTAATTTTTTAAGCCATCCATAATTGTGCATTTTGGCCCACGCATAAATCGAGGTTTTTTCTACGTATAGGGTTCACCATACACATAAAAAGAAACCAAACCAGCATACATATGCGGTTGTTTTGAGAACAATCATGTATAGGGTCACAAACAATGTTTTCAAAGGAAATAAATGATCAAAACTTTGGTTTTTTGTGTAGGATGGTGTTAGAGTGGAGGGAAAGAGAGCATGGTGATGTGGAGGAGGCCGTACAAGGTGATCTTATGGCCCAAAAAGCATTAAGGGCATGTGGTTTATACAAGTTTTGGTGTCTTGGTAGCCTGAGGGCCAAACCAAGACTACTCTAGCTGCTAGTGGATTACTGGGATCTAGACTCTGAGACTTTTCATATTGATGGGATGTTGCTCAACATTGAGGTTGAGGAAATATACTTTATCATTTTTTTGTCCCAACGAGGAGAGATGGTGAATCTCCGATCTCGTGGGCCAAGAGGCGGGTTGACTATTGACAAGTACATAGATTTGTACTGCTTTCCAGAGACAGAAAAGGTTGGGAGTCAGATCCTGACAAACTCTATCCATATTCTGGGACTAAAGGCCATACTATTGGCATTAGGCAGGATTGCGAGGCTAGATTCACTCCACCAGGCCTCGTGGCCAATGATTTTCTATGCAATGGAGTGTATGAGACCTACAGTGTATGACTAGAGCATGACGTTGTTGAGAAACATGAAATAGCAGCTCAGTGATTGCAAGATGGGAAGGGTGTGGAAGTTTCGGTTTGGAAGCATACTAAGCACATTCTTCTTTGAGTGGGTACCAATGATAAGCCCTAGAGTGGACATTGTTCCACACGGAGTTCAAGATCCAGCCCAATGACGTTGGGAAAATGTTATGCGCAGACTGGACCAAGGTAGGGTGGCTAACCCCTACCCAGCAGACTTCTTTCCATGGTGGCGGAGATAGATCATCGCCATCGATGACTACCCTTATGCAGGGATAGACTTTCATGGAGATCCAGATATGCCATTGCCACCAAGAGCAGCTTATGGAGACACAGGTAATGAATCCCAAACCCACTTTTTAAGTTTTTTGAATTATTTACATTTTTTGTGTGTTTTTTGATATATTGACTGAAAAGAAATATTTTTTGTGTGACGACACATAGTGATAATATATCATGTGTATGCATATGTAGGACCACGATGACTAGAAGGATTCCCTCATCATCGACGTAGGGTAAGAGGAGACGATATCATGGGTGTGGATGCAGAGCGGATGCTCCAAAGCATTCACATGAAATTTGTACACTTGACACATAGGGTACCCATGGCGCAAGTTGAGGACTTGCATGAGGCCATGCAGCGTCAGGTGGCTGGTGTACCACAAGCATGGATTCAACTCTTTCGATGACTAGCTAGAGCTGTAGTGCTATATCATGATTAGAACCCCCCTCCTCCTTAGGCTTAGAGACCTGAGGGTGTTCATTTTTGTATGACTGTGTATTATATTCTGGTGGCTCGGAAGCCCCAATTTTGTACATGACACTTATGTATTATGACGTCACTTTTTGGATATTAATGAAATTTTTTTATGGTGATTGATTTTATATTTACATGTGTGTAAAATGTATGTTTTTGATATGCTTATGGTCTATGAAACAAATACCAATCTAACACATAGTTAGCATATGAGTCAGCAACTTGATTAAAAATTCTTGGAACATGAATGTATGTTATATTCTAAAATTGTCGTTCTAGCAATTCCACACATAAGAATCTTCATAATAATATCAAATCCCTAATACGATACAAGGCATTAAGCTGTGAAACCACTAACTACGAATCAAGATGCACCTCAAGAGAGAGAACACTATGTGAAATGGCATAATGCAATAACTCAATAACAAC
The DNA here is from genome assembly GCA_001517045.1 of Pseudotsuga menziesii. Lineage (NCBI taxonomy): Eukaryota > Viridiplantae > Streptophyta > Pinopsida > Pinales > Pinaceae > Pseudotsuga > Pseudotsuga menziesii. The sequence continues at coordinate 810,330 of LPNX010962395.1, forward strand.
ACTGTATTCAACAACATTGTTTGAAGAAGGCCATAAACATATGCCTCCTGAAGACAATACTGGACCCATAGGAATATAAATCACCCAAGCAGCCGAATCTCAGTTTTGAGTGTGGTGGCTAGAACCATCGGTGAATCCTATGTAAATGGAAGAATCCATCGACATCTACCATAATAAATGAAATCTAATCAACAAACCCATCGTTCTCTTTGTGTTTTGGATTTATACAGGGAACCACACATGTTCTGTTGGCAAGGTGCGGTGCCACCGCCTAAGTCTAGTTAGCCAGAAGTGGTGCCACCGCCTGAATCCAGTGAGCAAGGAGCAGTTCTGCCTTAAAACTGCATGTTAGCAGCTTCATCTACACGGTGCCAGGTAGGCCCTGTTCCAGACTTTGTATTTTGATTTTTGTGTGTTTTTGGCTTACTTTTTGATGAAAATGAAGTGTAGTTTTGAAAAAAAATGCTCCCTCATGGCTGGGAGGGGCCATGAATTGTATATTCTGTAGTCTCTTTGAGTGTTGTATTATTTCTACATTCAAAGAGAGTTTGTGTTTCTTGCATCAGATTTTGCATTATTTTCTTTGCTTGAAACCTCTTGCTCTTTTCTGTAGATATTATTCATTGGAATTGGAAATATACATTTCATTTCCATGTGTAGGATTTGGTTTTTTTTGGAATCGGAATGCGTGAGTGATCCATGTTGTTTTGAGTCTTTCTTTGCTTGGGGTGATTCTTGTTTCCTTTTGCATACTGATTTTTTCAGTGCTTGGTAGGAAAGATTGGTTCTTCGTTTCCTTGTCTATTTCAAAGAGAAGTTTTAGTTTTCTCTCTCTTTTTCTTTATTTGCAAGCTTGTTGAATGATTTTCTTCTTGTTTTGTGCATGACTGTTTGAAATTCTATATCTTACTTTCATTGAGAAGAAACATCTGTTTTCAGCTTGGCATGCATTAGAGATAGATTTGTTTGGAAACATTAGTGAAATCATTATTCCATTGAGTTTTTATGCATCTTTTTAAAGCATGAAAAGATAGGAAACATTTTGATTTATGTTATATGTTCTCTATATCTCTTTCTTATTTTCTTTAAAGATTGATTGGGGTGCATTGATATTTCACTTTTTGTTTGAAAATGTAGGATTGCATTTGCATTTGGGTGTGCATTTCTGGGAAGAAAAGTAAATCTCTCTCCCTCTCTTAGGTAGAATTTAATTGAAGAGGAAAACTTGCATTATCATATAGATCAGTGTGCATCTTATTTAATTTCAAGTTTTCACTCCATGGTTCCACCTAAACACACAAGATAAAATTAATGGTAGTACTAGGTTAAAACTCTTAGCAATTTGAGTGATAAGTTAGAGATGTGTTTAGGCATCGTTAAGCATAGGAGCTGTCATTATTTGTCCCATTACATCTCGGGACTCACGTGGTTCTTCCACGTACCATTAGTATGTCGAACAGCCTTTCACGTACCCTTCAGGTATATAGATAGGTACTTCACATACTCGATTGTATATCGAAAGGACCCTTGTGTACGGTTATGTTCACTGGAATATTTCACCTCCTGCGGACAGCAAGGTGTTCCACTAGTATGAATGGTTCAGATCCAGAAAAAATAGATCACAGAGGCTGATAACTCTCCCTAGACACTGTAGATATCTGGAATACAAGGCTTTGACAGTTCACCTGCGTACCTGCAATCAAGCTCAACATGAAACAGATCAAGGCAACCAGAATATGATCTACTAATATATGCTAGTGATTAAGGAATATAGCAATATATATCTGAAATCAAACATCAACAATATATATGGGACAGAAAATCAACTTGCATTAGAAATATAAATAAGTTTACAACCAAACCTTATTGTTGACATGCATCTCCATGAAACCAAATCTTCATCCCCAAAATATCTAACTATAGCTCTCTATACTCTCTCCAAATGATCTTGGGCCAATAATCAATCCAACAGCATGACAATACCTTCAATGTTCTCCCCTCAACCATGGCTATGAGCTCATATTTATAGGGCTTTAATGGATAGATATGGTTGAGAAATTAGTGGGTGAGGTGGCCTCTAAGATCCTAGGATGAGGGATCTCTAGCTCAACCAACCCACAATAGTAGGGATAAGGAAGTGCATGAGGCTTATCATCTAGAAGCCTTGAGAAACTTCTCTTTTTCCCTTTTTACCCAGGGTATCGTGCTTCTCCTTCTATGACAGAGAGGTTCTGGTAATAACCGCCTATGGACCAAGGGCAATGGGTGGTGGCACCACTTGTGGAAAACCTATGAAAGGTGGTACAAGCAGGGGTACCGCTCCTGCATAAAGGGGCATGCGCGGTGCTGGTAATTTGTATGACAAATTGATAAAAGACCATTTAGTTTCCACTCCAGAAGCTGGGATTCAGGGAAACTAGGTATGTAAAATGTCTTATCACATGATGGTGACAGGATTTTGGTATAACAAGATGCCCCCTAAAGCATGAGTCTTAGAGGGATATGATAAATGAGAGCTTTGAGAACAATTCATCTCCAGGAGATGAAAATGTCGGCTCAATCAGAGTATGCAGTCAAGTAGGCATCTGCAGTACATCAGTATGTTGACTCATAGACACAAGTAACCAAACTCATAGCTGCAGACCAATACATGGCAGATCCATGAGTGGAATAAACAAGCATGGCTACTAGAATACAGTGTAGATCCATGTGATAGAGGACTCAAACTTGTACATAGCAACCAGACATACAACATAGATTTATGTCATATAGACGCAAATTTGAGCATAGCCATGACCATACAAATGTGGATCCTTTCTTGATATACAAAACTCCATCGCAACCTGGGGAAAAAGCAATGAGCACTTTTAAACAAATGCTTAGGGTCTTCTTCTTATCTTCCACAAAGTATGATTCTATCCATGTGATTACAATGATCTGAATTTGAACATGGTAGAAACCACTTGATTACCGGCCAATGATGTGAACCATTAACAAGTGCGAGGGAGATAACCATTAATGTCAATGATTCCCAAGGTACCCCAGTATAATCTACTAAGTGTGAATAGATGTCCTGATGTCAAATACCCAGTCGATTCTATCTATCAAAGGCCAATGATGTGAACCTATGTTGAGAGTGAGAGAATCTGTCATTAAGGCATATAGATCTCAAGGTACTAAATATTGTTTCTAAGACTATTTCCTGGATGATGAGCTGATGTCGATGAGAATAGTCTCATCTAAGGAGGGCCATGATGAGTCCCACATCGACAACATGAAACTCGAAACATAGTTCTAGAATGATGTGAATGTAGTAACCATATGACTGACTCAAAGATACTGACACAAAGACTATGTAGAATGCAGAGGTAAAACTTCTTCAAATTCCCTTTGAACATTGAGCGGCATGACAAAATGACTTGGCAGCATGATTAGATAGGACAAATACACAATACGATAGTGGACAATGCATTCTTTTCAAAGACTCAAAGGATTGAGATGACTCATGAAAGTGGATCATCATGGAGATCAACTGAATACCCAATTGACTGACATGATTGTGCAGACAAGTGCCATGTTCAAAGGTAACGACAAAAAACTACCATCATTTGCAAAATGATTTCCCTTCCCATTTACCCCATCATGATTGATGAGTACATCTTTCTGGTTTTACGAGTTCAAAGAGGGTAACAAACACTCGATATATCTTGTCAGAAGACAAGTCCAATCCCATATGTTTTATGAACCTGTGAGAGGAGGGTTTTGTTCCCAAAAAGGGTCTCTCAATGTTTAATTTAACGAGTCCACTGAAAGAAAACTTGGTACCGTTCATGTTTAGAGAGCCTGGATGAATACAGAAGAAGACTCCATGGGGGTCATTTTTCGTATGATTTAGTCTCTAAGGCCCGAAAAAATATAAAATCATACCTCAGAGACCTCTTCCAGTCATGATTGGCTGGAGTGTTTCCTTTCTCGTATATAGTCCTATCTGAACCAAAAAATAGATAACCTACCGTCAGACGGATGACTCTTCAAATACTTTAACAAGCGTGAAGAGGACAAGATCGCTCGACGATCTTTTAGTATTTAGGGATCCTGAAAAGGGTTTAAATAGAACTCCATTAGACTTTTTCATGTTTGAATCCAGAGCATGAAAAAGTAATAAACTAAGCTCGAACCACTTTTCATGTTTTAACCAGAGCACAAAAAATGAAAAGTAAGCTCAACACCATCTTACTATTTTTAACGAGCTCGAAGATCAGTTAAAATAATGCTCAAATATTGGTTTCATTTTTATGCAAGATTGAAACCAATGGGTAAACTATGCTTGAAAAAAACCCATTAACATGATATATAGAGGTTGGAATCCTGTCCCCAGTATGATTGCTAGTGAAGCTTACCCCTAACATGGTTGCTAGCGGCTCGACATGCCCCCAAGCTTCATTTCATCTGACAATTCTTCTTCCATACCCAACCTAAAAACCTGGTTACTAATGTGAAAATGTTCACCAGGGGGTAGAAGAACGAGAATCAGGCAGGTGAAAAGAAGGTTCAAGTTCTAAAACTAATGTGAAGACTCGACTCAAGGGAAGGGGATCTGTTTCATTTTTACACAAGCTTGAAACAGAAGGTAACTATGCTTGGAACAAGATTTCATTTTTATGCAAGCTTGAAACCAAAAGGTAAAATATGCTTAGAACATGGTTTCATTTTTATGAAATCTTGAAACCAAAAGGTAAACTATTCTTAAGGAAACCTACTTTATTTTTTAACGAGCTTGAAATAAAAAATGAACTATGCTCTGGAAAAACTGACATGATGGTCAGAACCTGACATGATGGTTAGGTGTTGTTTCATTTTTTAATGAACTTGACATAGAATGGAAACTTTCCTCAAGGAAAAATGACATGATGGTCAGGTGTTGTTTCATTTTTTAACGATCTTGACACAGAATGGGAAATTTGCTCAAAATGAATGGTTTCATTTTTATGCAAGCTTGAAACCAAAAGATAAACTATGCTTGAGGAGTGGTTTTATTTTTTAACAAGCTTGAAACCAAAAGGTAAACTATGCTCACAAAACTACTCCTACCAAACATGATATCTAGAGGTTGGTAGGTTTCCCCCACTACATAAAAGCTAGTGGCTTAGCTCCATTATTATTTCCATATACTAGAGCCATGCCCCCCATTTTACCGATGATGGGAAGAAGCTAACTAGAAGAAGGGAAGGAACCACAAGAACATGTGGCACATTTAGGGCAGTCTGATTACTAGGAGTAATGCGATGGTCAGGTGTAACAAAGGAAAGTTGATCAATGGTCACAATCTTCCCATCATGGGGAAAATTCATAACTCTAAAGAGCATGGACACAACATCCTTCATGGCATAAACATAATCACGTCCAAGGAGCAGATTGAATTCTAAAGGACCTTGGACCACCATAACATCAATATAGACATTTTTTCCTCCTAATGTAATAGGAAAACAAGGAAGGGTCCCTAAAGGTGCAGTAGGTATGCGATTAAAAGCCAGTATCTGATCGATGGCTAGCACAAGTTGAGGAGAACCTAAATCTTGCCAAGCAATTGAGGATAGAATACTAACAGAAGCCCCTTTGTCAACAATAGTGCGAAGTATCCGCCTAGCAGTAACATTCACAACTATCGAGGAAGGAACACTCGAATGAAGATGAGACTCTGTTAGGTTACTCCAGTCAAAGGAAATAACCTCACTACTCATAGAGGGTTTTGTCGACACAGACAAGATTTCCTCTTGTCGAGAACAATCAGAACGAAGAATAACAACTTCGGCAGGTTTTAGTTCATTCTCTACTGGAAGAGAAGAACAAGATGAAGATTTGGTCAAAGAGACTACTTGATTCTTAACACTCTCTGATGAAAGAGCGGGATCGGGTGGAAATGACACCAAATTGACCACTTTAACTTCACTCTCCAAAGGAAGAGTGGGATCAATTATAGGTGAAACTGAATTGATCACTTGGTCAACCAGCAAGGAATCGAGGGATAACTTACTATCACTTGCTGGAATCTCTTGTTGATGATCAGTAATATTTTCCAACCAACGTGAAGCTTCATCCATGCTTAGACAAAGAAAAGTACAATGCAAAGCCTTGCATATCAAACAAGGATACAAGACTTTACCCTTACGACCTTTTACCAATGGGTCACTGGTTGAGGGAGTATCATCAACATGATGATCAGAGGTTGATGACATAGATGGTTTGGATCTTTTAGACCACTCTTCTTGTACAGGGGAGAGACTGAGACACTCCTTAAGAAGGTGGCCCCCCTTGCAAAGATTACAATGGAACTTGGGTTTTTCAGGTGTTCTCTTAGAATAAGCACCATCAAGGGCAGATGGTTGCTGCTTTTTCTCATTCTTATCCTTCTTCTTCTTCTTACCCACATGACTACTAACCATAGAGATTTGGTCAAGCGAAGAAGAAGAAAGAGATGAAGCCACAATCGATGAAGAAGGAGTAGGATTATGTTGAGGTTGATCCTCTCCTGGAGGAGAGGTGACATTTGAGACATTAGGTGTAATAGGAATTACCGGATTAAAAATCTAGACCGGTAATCCTATAGTTAATCCAGGAAGATTTAGAGTGGAAATAAAGGGAGTACCAATACCTGCACTTGGAGGGAATACAAAAGGTACACCTTGGAAAGGGACCTCTTGAGTGGTAGTCCCAGATGAGGATGCCATCTCTAAACTCTCTAATAACCCCCTAACCACCACACACAAGCAAGTACTACTCAAACTAAAAGCAACAAGCAAACATGTGAAAGGAGTGGATAAGAGTCAGGAACCTCATAGGACAGGCCAAAAAGATAACTAATATGGTTTGAGGGTTCCTAAAAGGGTCTCCCTATATATGCAAAGTATGAGGGAGCTCAAATTGGTATTAGTGCCTTCTAATGCATAACCGTACACAAGGATCCTTCTGATATACAATCGAGTATGTGAAGTACCTCTCTATATACCTCAAGGGTATGTGAAAGGCCATTCGATATACCGGTGGTACTTGGAAGAACCGTGTGAGTCTCGGGATGTAATGCTAAAAATTAACGACAGCTCCTATGCTTAATGACACCCGAATGTCTCTAACTTATCACTCAAATTTCTAAAAGTTTTAACCTAGTACTATCATTGATTTTATCTTGTGCATTTAGGTGGAACCATGGAGTGATAACTTGAAATTGAAAGAAGATGCACACTGATTTATATGATAATGCAAGTTTTCCTCATCAATGAAATTCTACCTAAGAGAGGGAGAGAGATTTACTTTTCTTCCAACAAAATGCACACCCAAATGCAAATGCAATTATAGCTTTTCAAACAAAAGGGGAAATATCAATGCACCCCAACAATCTTCAAAGCAAATAAAAAAGAGATCTAGAGAACATTTAACATAAATAAACCACAAATGTTTCCTATCTTTTCATGCTTGAAAAAGACACATAAAAACTTAATGGAAAGATGATTTCACTAACATTTCCAAACAAATCTAACTCTAATGCACGCAAAGCTGAAAATAGATGTTTCTTCTCAATGAAAGTAAGGTCTAGAATCTCAAACAATCATCCATAAAACAAGAATAAAATCATTTAACAAGCTTCCAAATGAAGCAAATGAAAGAGAAAACTAAAACTTCTCTTTGAAACAGACAAGGAAATGAAGAACCAACCTTTCCTACCAAGCAGTGAAAAAATCAGCATGCAAAAGGAAACAAGAATCACCCAATAAAAGAAAGACTCAAAACAACATGGATCACTCATGCTTTCCAAGTCCAAAACAAACCAAATCGTACACATGAAAATGAAATGTATATTTCCAATTCCAATGAATAATATCTACAGAAAAAAGCAAGAGGTTTCAAGCAAAGAAAATAATGCAAAATCCAATGCAAGAAACACAAACTCTCTTTGAATGCAGAAAGAATACAACAATCAAAGCGACTGCAAAATATAAGCCAAAAACACACAAAAAATAAAAGAACAAAGTCTAGAACAGGGCCTACCTGGCACCGCGCAGATGAAGCTGCTGACAAGCGGTTTTGAGGCAGAACCGCTCCTTGCTCGCTGGATTCAAGCGGTGGCACCACTTCTGGCTAATTGGACTCAGGCGATGGCACCGCTCCTTGCCAAAGGAACATGTGCGGTTCCCTGTAGATGACCAAAACATAAGAAGAACGAAGGATCCAGTTAGAAAAATGCTAGATCAAGGAAAATACTGTTGAATTGAGTATGGAGAAAGAGCATAAAAGGTCAAAATGACTCAAATTTGAACAAATCTGGAGGTTTCAAACCCAAATAATGTAAGTCAGAAAGTAGATCTGATTGAAAAGAGTTGAAGAAAATGAAGCCTGGATTCAGACAAGAGTTGCATATTGAGGAAGATCAGAACGACTGATACACTACTCCTTAGCAGAGTTGCGATATTTGTTAACTGGAATATTTCACCTCCTGCGGACAGCAAGGTGTTCCACTGGTCTGAATGGCTCAGATCTAGAACAAATAGATCACAGAGGCTGATAACTCTCCCCAGACGTTGTAGATATCTAGAATACAAGGCTTTGATAGTTCATCTATGTACATGTAATCAAGATCAACACGAAATAGATCAAAGCAACTAGAATATGATCTACTAATCTATGCTAGTGACTAAGGAATCTAGCAATATATATCTAAAATCAAACATCAACAGTATATATGGGACATAAAATCAACTTGCATTAGAAATATGAAGAAGTTTACAACCAAACCTTACTGTTGACATGCATCTCCATGAAACCAGCTCTTCATCCCCAAAATCTTTGACTCTAGCTCTCTATGCTCTCTCCAAATGATCTTGGGCTAATAATAAATCCAACAGCATGACAATACCTTCAATGTTATCCCCTCAACCATGGCTATGAGGTCATATTTATAGGGCTTTAATGGATAGAGATGGTTGATGTTACGGAGAGAAATTCCTATGGCTTGGGGTACCACAACAGATATCTTTGACTCCAGAAATCAATCTTTCCCAATATGCAATAGAAATAAAATGTATAACACTAAAGGATTAGACCTCCTACCTTATTCCAGATGGTTGAAGTAGATCCCCGTTGAGCTTTCCAATCTTCAGCTTGAATTGATGTAATACTTCCTCAACAACAAGTAAACAATACAAGCATACTATATATCATGGTGTTAGATCTATTCTAGCATATATAATCAATAATGTAAAAGCATTTGACATATTCCAATGGATACAATATTCAATCAAATACACATCATTGGACAGGAAAAGATAGTTCTTATTAATATAAATCAGAGATTACAAGATAGATACAACCTCTGGCGGCACGTCTACAAACCGGAGAAGCTGAATCCCCCACTTGGGCCTCCACCACCTCAATCCTCCATCTCACGATAGCAAGCTCACTAGCAAAAGGAAAGCTTGGGAAGAACACAAAAGTGCTCCAAAGGGACAAAGGGATGCAGACTCAAATATAAATTCTGGCAACAATGGACTATAGTTTCTTTGCTTTCAATCTCTCTATATGCCTTCAATGTAGCAAGGGGTTCCTTATATAGCTTCACAAGGGATAATGAAGGGTCGAATCTGAGCGATCTCAAGGCATATGGAAGGCTAGGAGTCGAATGAGTCGGATCCATGTCAAGGAAAACTTGAAAAGGATTTGGATTATGCACACATCCCGATGTATGCGGTTATATGGGTCAAACCCACGTATGTACGCGGTTATCAGGTAAAAATCTGCGTATATAATTTTTCATATAGTTTTAGGGATGATCAAGGAAACATAAAAGGATAAAATATGGTCCATGGGGTCTAAAGAGTCTGCAGCAGGACAGGGGAAGGACATACAAAGTGTGATTCACCTAGAGTGGTGAAATCCTCTATAAAAGTTGAGAAATTAGTGGGTGAGGTGGCATATAAGATCCTAGGATGAGGGATCTCAAGCTCAACCAACCCACAATAGTATGGATAAGGTAGTACATGAGGCTTATCATCTAGAAGCCTTGAGAAACTTCTCTTTTTCCCTTCTAACCAAGGGTATTGCGCTTCTCCTTCTATGACAGAGCGGTTCTAGTAATAAATACCTATGGACTAAGGGAAATGGGCGGTGGCACTGCTTGTGGACAACCTACGAAAGGCGGTGTGAGCAGGGGTATCGCTCTTGGATAAAGGGGCATGCGTGGGAATTTGTATGACAGATTGATAAAAAACCATTTAGTTTCCACTCAAGAAGCTAGGATTCATGGCAAGTAGGTATGTCAAATGTCTTATCACATGATGGTGACAGGATTTTGATATAACATGTTATGCATTAGACAACACTACTACTGATTTGATCTCCCTCGTACCTTGCATATATCGAGAGACCCTTTTAGGAATCCTCAAACCATCTGAGTTATCCTTTTGGCCTGTCCCATGAAATTCCTGACTCTTATCCACTCCTTTCACATGTTTGCTTGTTGCTTTTAGTTTGAGTAGTACTTGCTTATGTGTGGTATTTAGAGGGTTATTAGAGAGTTTAGAGATGGCATCCTCATCTGGGACTACCAATCAATAGGTCACTTTCCAAGGTGTACCTTTTGTATTCCCTCCAAGTGAAGGTATTGGTCCTCCCTTTATTGCCACTCTAAATCTTTCTGGATTAACTATAGGATTACTAGTCTAGCTGTTTAATCCGGTAATTCCTGTTACACCTAATGTCTCAAATGTCACCTCTCCTCTGGGAGAGGATCAACCTCAACCTAATCCTGCTCCTTCACCAGTTTTGGCTTCATCTATTTCTTCTTCTTCGCTTTACCAAATCTCTATGGTTAGTAGTCATGTGGATAAGAAGAAGAAGAAAGGGAAGGGTAAAAAGAAGAAGGATAAGAAAGAGAAAAAGAAGAAACCATATGCTCTTGATGGTGCTTGTTCTAAGAGAACACTTGGAAAACCCAAGTTCCCTTGTAAGCTTTACAAGGGGGACCACCTTCTTAAGGAGTGTTCTGGTCTCTCCCGTGTACAAGAAGAGTAGTCTAAAATACCCAAATCATCTGTGTCATCAACCTCTAACCATCATGTTGATGATACTCCCTCAACCAGTGACCCATTGGTAAAAGGTCGTAAGGGTAAAGTATTGTATCCTTGTTTGATATGCAAGGCTATGCATCGTACTATTATTTTTCCAAGCATGGATGAAGCTTCACGTTGGTTGGAAAATATTACTGATCATCAACAGGTGATTCCAGCAAGTGATAGTAATTTATCCCTCGATCCCCCACTAGTTAAGCAAGTGGTCGATTCAGATTTATCTATGGTTGATCCCACTCTTCCTTTGGAGAGTGAAGTTGAAGTGGTCGAGTCGGTGTCATTTCCACCCGATCCCACTCTTTCATCAAAGAGTGTTAAGACTGAAGTAGTCTCTTTGACCAAATCTTCGTCTTGTTCTTCTCTTCCAATAGAGAATGAACCAAAACCTGTCGACGTTGTTATGCTTCATTCTGATTGTTCTCAAAAAGAGGAAATTTTGTCTGTTTCGATAGAACCCTCTATGGGTAGTGAGGTTATTTCCTTCAGCTGGAGTAACCTAATAGATTCTTATATTCATTCGAGTGTTCCTTTCCAGATAGTTGTGAATGTTACTACTATGCGAATACTTTGCACTATTGTTGATGAAGGGGCTTCTGTTAGTATTATATCTTCTACTGCTTGGCAAGCTTTAGGTTCTCCTCAACTTGTGCCAGCCACCAATCAGATACTAGGTTTTAATCACAGGCCTACTGCACCTTTAGGGACCCTTCCTTTTTTTCCTATTACATTAGGAGGGAAAACTGTCTGCATTGATGTTATGATGGTCCAAGGTCCTTTATATTTTAATCTAATCCTTGGACGTGATTATGTTTATGCCATGAAGGCTGTTGTGTCCACACTCTTTAGAGTTATGCATTTTCCCCATGATGGGAAGATTGTGACCATCGATCAGCTTTCGTTTGTTACACCTGATCATCGGATTACTCCTAGTAATCAGATTGCCCTAAATGTGCTGGATGTTCTTGTGGTTCCTTCCCCTTATTCTATTTAACTTCTTCCAATCATAGGTAAAATGGGGGGCATGACTTTAGTCTCTAGAATTCATACTGGAGTTAAGTTGCTATATTTTATGTAATGGGGGCAACCTACCAACCTCTGGATATCATGTTGGATAGGAGCAAGTTCTAGAGCATAGTTTACCCTGTGGTTTCAAGCTCGTTAAAAAATAGAACCACTCCTTAAGCATAGTTTACGCTTTTGGTTTCAAGCTTGCATAAAAATGAAACCATGTCTAGAGCATAGTTTACTTTTGGTTTCAAGCTTGCATAAAAATGAAACCATGTCTAGAGCATAGTTTACTTTTGGTTTCAAGCTCGTTAAAAAATAAAACCACTCCTTAAGCGTAGTTTACGCTTTTGGTTTCAAGATTGCATAAAAATGAAACCATGTTCTGAGCAAAGTTCCCATTCTATGTCAAGCTCGTTAAAAAATGAAATAGAACTTGGCCATCATGTTAGTTTTTCCTAAGCATAGTTCCCATTCTATGTCAAGCTCATTAAAAAATGAAATGGATTTCCTCAAGCATAGTTTACCTTTTGGTTTCAAGCTTGCATAAAAATGAAATCATTCCTGAGCATAGTTTATTTTCTATTTCAAGCTCATTAAAAAATGAAGTAGGTTTCTTTTAGCATAGTTTACCTTTTGGTTTCAATCTTGCATAAAAATGAAACCATGTTCCAAGCATAGTTACCTTCTGTTTCAAGCTTGTGTAAAAATGAAATAGATCCCCTTCCCCTTATTCGAGTCTTCACTTTAGTGTTAGAACTTGAACCTTCTTTTCTCCTACCTGATTCTCATTCTTCCTACACCCGTGGTGAAAATTTTCACATTAGTAACCAGGTTTTTAGGTTGCGTATGGAAGAATAATTGTCCAATGAAACGAAGCTTGGGGGCATGTCGAGCCACTAGCAACCATGCTAGGGGTAAGCTTCACTAGCAATCATGCTAGGGGCAAGATTCCAACCTCTGTAAATCATGTTAATGGGATTTTTCAAGCATAATTTTACCTATTGGTTTCAAGCTTGCGTAAAAATGAAACCAATCCCTAAGCATTCTTTCAACTGATCTTCGAGCTCATTAAAAAAAGTAAGATGGTGTTGAGCTTACTTTTCATTTTTTGTGCTCTAGTTAAAACATGAAAAGCTTTTTGAGCTTAGTTTATTAATTTTTCGTGCTCTGGATTCAAACATGAAATTTTTTAATGGAGTTCTCTTTAAACTCTTTTCAAGCTCCCTAAATACGAAAATATCGTCGAGCGATCTTGCCTTCTTCATGCTCGTTAAAGTATTTGAAGAGTCGTCCATCCAACGGTAGGTTATCTCTTTTTTGGTTCGAATAGGACTATTTACAAAAAAGGAACACTCCAGCCAATCATGATTGGAAGAGTTCTCTAAGGTATGATTTTACACTTTTTCGGGCCTTAGATACTAAATCATATGAAAAAGGACCCCTTTGGAGTCTCCTTCCATATTCATTCAGACTCTCTAAACATGAATGATATTGAGTTTTATTTCGGTGGACTCGTTAAAATTAAACATTGAAAGACCCATTTTTGGAATGAACCCCTCCTCTCTCAGGTTCGTAAAACATATGAGTCTAGACTTGTCTTCCGACAAGATATATCGAGTGTTTGTTACCCTCTTTGAACTCATAAAACTGAAAAGAGGCACTCATCAATCATGATGGGGGAAATGGGAAGGGAATCATCTTGAAAATAATGGCAGGTGTTTGTTGTTACCCTTGAACATGGCACTTGTCTGCACAATCATGTCTGTGAATTGGGTATTTAGCTGATCTCCGTGACGATCCACTTTCATGAGTCACGTCAATCCTTTGAGTCTTTCAAAAGAATGCATTGTTCACTATCACATTGTGTATCTGTCCTTTTTAGTCATGCTGCTAAGTATTTTTGTCATGCCGCTCGACGTTCAAAGGGGGATTTGGAGAATTCTTACCTCTGCAGTCTACATACTCTTTGTGTCAGCATCTTTGAGTTAGTCATATGGTTACTACATGCACATCATTCCAGAACTATGTTCCGAGTTTCGTGTTGTCGATGTGGGACTCATCATGGGCCTCCTTCGACAAGACTATCCCCATCGACATCAGCTCATCATGCAAGAAATAGTCTTAGAAACAATATTTAGTACCTTGAGATCCGTATCCCTTAATGACAGATTCTCTCACTCTCGACATAGGTTCACATCATTGACCTTTGATCGATAGAATCGACTGGGTGTTCAAAGTCAGGACATCTATTCACTCTTAGTAGATTGTACTAGAGTACCTTGGGAATCATTGACATTAATGGTGATCTCCCTCACACTTGTTAACGGTTCACATCATTGGCCTGTAATCAAGTGGTTTCTACCATGTTTGACTTTAGATCATTGTAATCACATGGATAGAATTGTACTTTGTGGAAGATGAGACGAAGACCCTGGGCATTTGTTTAAAAGCGCTTATTTCTTTTTCCCCAGGTTGCAATGGAGTTTTGTATATCTAGCATGGATCCCCATTTGTATGGTCGTGGCTATGCTCAAATTTGCATCTATATGACATAGATCTATGTTGTATGTCTGGTAGCTATGTCCAAGTTTGAGTCTTCTATCACATGGATCTACGTTGTATTCTAGTAGCCATGCTTGTTTATTCCACTCATAGATATGCCTTGTATCGGTCCGCAGCTATGAGTTTGGTTACTCGTGTCTATGAGTCAACATACTGATGTACTACAGATGCCTACTTGACTGCATACTCTTATTGAGCCGATATTTTCATCTCCTGGAAACAACTTGTTCTCAAAGCTCTCGTTTATTGTATCACTCTAAGACTCATGCTTTGGGGGGCATCCTGTTATACCAAAATCCTATCACCATCATGTGATAAGACATTTGACATATCTACTTTCCTTGAATCCCAGCTTTTGGAGTGGAAACTAAATGGTTTTTCATCAATCTTTCATACAAATTCCCAGCACTGTGCATGCCCCTTTATCCAGGAGTGGTACCCCTGCTTGCACTGTTTTTCATCAGTTTTCCACAAGCGGTGCCACTGCCTATTGCCCTTGGTCCATAGGCGGTTATTACTGGAACCACTCTATAATAAAAGGAAAAGTGTGGTACCCTGGGTTAAAAGGGAAAAAGAGAAGTTTCTCGAGGCTTCCAGATGATAAGCCTCATGTACTGCCTTATCCCTACTGTTGTGGGTCGGTTGAGCTTGAGATCCTTCATCCTAGGATCTTAGAGGCCACCTCACCCACTAATTTCTCAACCATCTCTATCCATTAAAGCCCTATAAATATGAGGTCATAGCCATGGTTGAGGAGAGAACATTGAAGGTATTGTTATGCTGTTGGATTGATTATTGGCTCGAGATCATTTGGAGAGAGCATAGAGAGCTAGAGTCAGAGCTTTCGGGGATGAAGAGCTGGTTTCATGGAGATGCATGTCAACACTAAGGCTTGGTTGTAAACTTCTTCATATTTCTAATGAAAGTTGATTTTATGTCCCATATATATTGTTGATGTTGTGATTTCATATATATATTTCTAGATCTCTTATTCACTAGCATAGATTAGTAGATCATATTCTGGTTTCTTTGATCTGTTTCATGTTGAGCTTGATTGCAGGTACACAGGTGAACTATCAAATCCTTGTATTCCAGATATCTACAGCATCTAGGGAGAGTTATTAGCCTCTATGATCTATTTTTTCTGGATCTGAACCATTCAGACCAGTGGAACACCTTGCTATCCATAGGAGGTGAAATATTCTAGCTAACACTTGTTAACCTCTAGAGCCACTAAGGCATCCCTACGCTGCTCTAATTGGACCAAACGTTCTTCCAAAGTGGAAGTGTCCAGTAAAAGTTCTACAGCTAGCTTAAGAGAAGGGATTTTGCATTCAATCGATAAAACTGCCTCCACCCCATGCACAAGCTGATATGGAGAGAAACCAGTGGCAGTCTTAACCACGGTTCTATAGGCCCACAAAGCAGGATACAACATAATATGCCAATTGGTCTTGCTTTGTGCAATGGTTCGCTGGAGAATAGACTTAAGTGATTTATTCACTACTTCAACATGTCCATTCTCCTGAGGGTAATAAGAAGATGAATGTTCTTGCTTATACCCTAACTTGGAAGCCAACTCTTCCATAATTTTATTCTGAAAGTGCCTACCATGGTCAGTGACAAACTCTTTCGGAATACCAAACTTGGTGATAATCTGGTTGAGCACGAAATGCATGGCTATCTCACCATCGGATTTAATTGTGGGCATAGCCTCTGCCCATTTCCTGATATAATCGATAGCCACTATAATGTGATGATTCCCTCAAGCCGAAGCTGGGTTGCATTCCATAAATTCAAGCCCTCACTTGGTGAAGGGACCGGTGATGACAATAGGATGTAATGGGGATGGATGCGAGCACATATTGCATGCAAACACATGGCAAGGGTGGCACTTCTTGACCGCATTAATGCAATATTTGAAGATGGACAGCCAAAAATATCATGCTCTTAAGATTTTTTGGGCTATAGAAAGCCCAAATAAATGACCACCACATGCCCCTCCATGGAAATCATTCAGCACAACCTCAGCATCATCATGGGTTAAAAAATGACATAGAATGGACTCTACTCCATGGAGATACAAAGTGTTATCCACTATAAGGTAGTTCTTAGCTACATGACGTAATCATCGTCGCTCATCCCATGAAAGGTGAGTAAGGACTTTCAACATCTACAAATATACAATAATATCCCTATGTTACGAAGAGAAATTCCTATGGCTTGGGGTACCACAATAGACAGCTTGACTCCAGAAATCAATCCTTTCCTATATGCAAGAGAAACCAAATATCTAACAATAAAGGATCTCTATTCGTACCTTATTCTCGACGGTTGATGTAGATCCCTATTGAGCTTTCCAACTCTAGCTTGAATTGATAAATTGCTTCCTCAACATTCAATAAACAAGACAAACATGCTATATATAATTGTGTTAGACCTACTCTAGCATATATAATTAATAACATATAAGCATTTTAAATCATCCATGGATCAAATATTCAGTAAAATACACATTATTGGATAGGAAAAGATATTTCTATTAATATAAAATAGATATTACAATAGAGACAACCTCTGTCGACACGTCTGCGAATCGGAGAAACCGAGTCCCCCACTTGGGCCTCCACCACTTCAATCCTCCATCTCTCGATAGCAAGCTCACAAGAAAAGGAAAAGATTGGGAAGAACAAAAAAGTTCTTCAAGGGACAAAGGGATGTAGACTCAAGTATAAGCTCTGGCAACAATGGACTATAGTTCTCTTGCTCTCAATTCCTCATGCCTTCAATGTATCCAAAGGGTTCCTTATATATCTCTTTAATGGGGTAATGAAAGGTCAAATCCGAGCGATCTCAAGGCATATGGAAGGCCAAGAGACAAGTAAGTCGGATCCACATCAAGGAAAACTCCAAAATAAATTGGCCTTTTGCACACATCCCGATGTACACGGTTTTAGGGGTCAAACCCGTGTCTATACGTGAGAAAGGGTTTAAAAGTGATGTATGTCAATTTTTGCATGTTTCTAGGGATGATCTTGGAAACATAAAACGAACAAAAATGGTCCATGGTGTCTAAGGAGTCTGCAGAGGGACACGGAAGGCCATAAAAATGTGATTCACCATGTGTGGTAAAATAAGCTATAACAGATTCCCCCTGATGTGTGAGGTCAGAGGGGTCATACGATGGCCGAAATACATTATAAGTCCATCCCAGAAGTGAAGTGATGAAGAACCCAGTCAAAGAACCAGCCATCCAATCAGCACTATACAATGATACAACTCTACACATAACTGCAAATACATATAGTAGTCCCGGATACATAAGAGTATAATGGCCATGAATAGGCATGAAACAATATGACATATGTGGTCATCGCCACGTACAATATAAATAGATCAGAATCTCCATGATGAAGATATACAAATGATCATGATCTCCATGAAGACTGAAGATATATAATGGATCAAGATCTCCATAATGGATGGAAATGTCTGACATATACTGGAATCAAGTCACGATAGCTGAAATATCATGAACAATGGCACGATCATGGAGGTAGCATATAAGAGATGCCACTAGTCTTGAAGGTCTTCTACACAAACCGCTATGAGTACATGTCCTACTATGTGAATAGAAATGTCGAGGTCGAACATAGTAGTCCGTCATCTGATTACCGGTCATTGATGTATACTGTTAACAGACGCGAGATCACCCAACGAGAATGAAAATGGGAATCAAGGTACTAGAGTGAAAACTCACAAGTATGAATAAATGTGTTGAGGTCAAACACTTGAGAGAATCCATTGATAAGGGGACATTGATGTATTCCCAAAAAAATGTCGATGGCAGGAGAACCTGCCACTGATGACTGCAAGTCTCAAGGGACTCAAAAATGACTCTAGACTCCTGTCCCAGAATAAATAATCTAAAGTCGATGGGATGAAATCCACTGGAAGGAGGGCAGTAAGGAATCTCTTATCATCCGACATGAGGTACTCAGCAAAGCTGTATAATGTGGAAGGGCTTGATCATAAGGTGCACAAACCAGTAACTGTACTGGGAATGGCTGACATGCAAAGTCAAGATAACTAAGGAATGGCCGACTCTGGTTTCAACTTCCTTCGAACAAGACCATAAAGGAGAATGGTGACTGAATGTAGGAAGCATAGACTCGATATGCAAAACTGGGACATCTCTGCGACACAGGAGGCATCGACAAAGGCTCCATAAGGACTGGAAGCTTAACTAGTCGGTGGAGATAAACTCATATAAACAAGTACATCTCCTAAAGTCAAACTATTAACCCAACCAATGAATGTGATATACAGTTCTCTATTCGAAGGCGACACGACTCAACTCCTGCCAAAGATAACATCTTTTCTTGTTCGACTTTTTGGTTTTTTAATTTTTTTGGAATTTTTCAAATATTTGAAAAGCTTGAAAAATAATAAAATTTCTTTAAAGTTACAGACTAGGAGGAGACGAGTGTCAAATGGGAAAACAAACTAGTTTCAAGTAGTGGAACATACCTATGCTCAATGCAAGGACACATGTGTAGGATAGTGACACTCTGGGGAAAATTCCCTCCCAGTAAGAATAGGGAATCAAGTTGCAAAGGATATATAAAATGGCTCTGTGTGGCTAGAAATGAGACAATATTAGGCTATATGGCTGATAGTCAAAGTCAGGGAAGCTGACATAAGGATCAACGAGGCATGCAAAGCTCATGATAATGCAATTACAACTTGACATAAGGGATTCCAAGGGAAATAGGCCAACAAAAGATGAAGAGGACTATGAGGCTCTTGTGAAATGTCATGGAAATACTATACAACGGACTCCCACACCCTAAAGGACAAAACTGTCGGCATGGGCACCGAATGAAAATAAGGAGCTAACTAGGGTACCCATGTAAGGTCAAGCTCTACCATTCTAATCATGCCACTTCTAAAACAACAAGAAGGTTTCGTCACAAGATAGAATGGATTCGTACCTAAGGTTATAATGAAATGGTCATAAGGTCATGCAAAATGCAAATGGAGGTGAAACCTAACCTATATGCCAGTTTAAACATGATACCTGAAATTGGCACGAATGGGTCAAAACAATGGTCGAAACAGCGCTCAAAATAGTCTCCTACATCATATATTAGTAAAAAACGGTCCAAAACTATAGAAAAGGGGGTAAAAATTTTCAAAAAATTGAAAAATTTCTATAAATAGTAAAAAATTCGAAACATTATATAACATTTGAAATTTTTACCCAATTGAGCTTAGAACTTCAAACGTGAATTCCGGGAGATCCAGCCGGCAGAATCCGACACCGTTTTTTATAGGTAATTTCCCATGCCCTGCTCTTTCATTTTCATGTAAATTTTTCAATTTTCCATGGTCCAATTTGATTTATAGGCCACCCTAAAGTATGCACCATGGCCCATGCAAAAATCAAGGATTTTTTTGCGTATAGGGATGGATATATGCAGAAAAAGGACTCAAAGTCGCATACATACGCGGTTTTTAGCAAACGGTCATGTATGCGGCCACATTCAAGTTTTCTAAGACTTCTTATGACCCAAAATTGAATTAAATGTGTAGGATGGTTCTCGAATGGAGGGAAAGTGAGCACGGGGATGTAGAAGAAGCAGTACGAGGTGATCTAATGGCACAACAGGCTCTTCGTGCATGCAGGAACTACAAGTTTTGGTTTCTTGGTAGCTTAAGGGCCAAACCAAGACTGTTGCAGATGCTAGTAGACTACTAGGATCCTGACTTAGAGTCTTTCTAGATCGATGGGATGTCCCTCAGCATAGAAGTGGAGAACATATAATTTATTACTGGATTGTCTTGACGAGGCGAAGTAGTGAACCTACATTCTCACGGGCCCGGAGGTGGCCTCACCATAGATGAGTAAATAGTAGTTTATTGTTATCCAGAAATAGAGAAGGTTGTGAGTCATATCCCAACTAACTCCATATAGGTGCTAGGCCTAAAGGCCATACTACTGAAACTGGGTAGGATAGTAGGGATAGCCTCACTCCATGAGGCCTCATAGCCTCTAATGTTCTATGCAGTGGAGTGTATGAGATCCATGGTTTATGATTGGAGCACTGCACTATTGGGAAACATGAAGCACTAGCTCAGTGAGTGCAAGATGGGAAGAGTACAAAACTTCAGTTTCAGTACCATACTGAGCATGTTTTTCTTTGAGCGTGTTCTAGGATTGAGCCCTAGAGATGACGTTCCTCTTCACGGGGTTCAAGATCTGGACCAACGATGTTGGGCAGATGCGATGCGTAGACTGGGTGGAGGTAGGGTGTCCAACCCCTATCCAGCTGATTTCTTTCCATGGTGGCGGTGGCAGATAGTTTCCATCAATGATTACCTCTATCTGGGGATAGATTTTTAGGGAGACCCCGGCATGCCACTACCACCAGGATTGGCATACGGTGACATTGGTAATGAATCCCAACCCTTTTTTTAAGTTTTGTGAATTATTTAAATTTTTGTATTTTTTGATATATGGAATCAAAAGACATGTTTTTGCGTGACAACACATAGTGACATCCTATCATATGTATGTAGATGTAGGACCATGGTGGCCTGAAGGCTTCCCTCGTCATAGACAGAGGGGAAGAGGAGATGACATTACGGGTGTGGATGCAGAGAGGATGCTCCAAATCATTCATACCAACTTCATGCAGTTGACACACAGGGTACCCATGGCGTAGGTCGAGGACCTGCCTGAGGCCATGCAGCGTCAAGTGGTGGGTGTGCCACAAGCATGGGTGTGGTTGTTTTGACAGCTAGCTAGAGCCGTTGTGACATTCCATGATCAGAACCCCCCTCGTCCTCCCCAGTCTTAGATACTTGGGAGTGATACATTTTTTACTACCGTGTATTTATATTTTGGTGGCTCGGGAGCCCCATTTTTGTACTATGACACTATGTATTATCACATTTTAATGAAAAACTTTTATGATGATCGGTTTATTTATTTACATGTGTAAAAATGTATGTTTGTGATGAGCTTATTGTCTATGAAACAAATGCCAATATAACATGTAGTTAGCATATGAGTTAGCAACTTGATTATAAATCCTTGGAAAATGTATGTATGTTATGTTGTCAAATTATCTTTCTAACAATATCACACGTAAGAATCTATGTAATAATGTTAGATCTCTAACATGATACAAGCCATTAAGCTGTGAAACTACTAACTCTGAATAAAGACGTACCTCAAGAGATAGAACACCATGTGAAATGGTGTAGGAAGGAGCAAGTCAACATAAGTCAATTTGGACGAAGACCAACTTAGTCGATCAGCCAACTAAGTCTATGAGCCGACTTAGTCGATCAGCCGACTAAGTCGGTCGGCCGACTAAACTAGAAGATTAAGTCGGCTAACTAAAAGTCATGTCGGTTCATCGAACCGACAGGTAGTTATTTTGTAACTGTTTGTAAATTGTATATATTAGGCTGTTGAGCCAAAACGAGAACTCAGTTCAGTTCTCTGCCTTGTACGAACTCATTGCAATAATATAATATGTTTTCCTATATGTTCTTGTCTCTTGTCTCTGATTTATAGATATATATGTTTTAGTATGTATTATTGGTAACCTTATGTGATCTATGAGATTACAACATTGGTTCTGTTGCCGGTAGTACATGTCTGAAATATATGCTCACATATGATACCAGAGCAGGAGATTAAGGACTGGTGGGCCCGTAAAATTATGAACTACTTGCAAAATTACGCAAGAAGGAACATATTAACAGTCGCTGAATCCAAAGCAAGAATTTTCACAGAGATGCATGAAAAATTTGTCGAATCAGTTCCACAACTCTTGAAGCAAATTCTGGATGAGAAATCCGGATGAAACTAAAGAACAGCAGTTACTAGAAAAACTGATCCGAGGAGGCCGAACAAATCTGTCGGAATGGTTTGAGAAAATCACCGACGACTTCTGTGAGGAGCAAGCAGTCGAAGACAGAATTTCTGTGGAAACTGTTAAAGAAAAAATTTACACAGACTTCACCAAACAATTTTTGTGTTCCCTACTGACTTTGGTGTTCAAATTCTTGATAGAGAATGGAGCATGCCACATCGTTGAACCTCATCCACTGCTGTGCGAACAACCATCAAATACCAACTGGGAGGAGAAGAAGAGGAAGTGGGAGAAATTCATTGCAGAAAGAGAGTGGGAATAATTTCTGAGTAAGTAAATTGAACTATCCGAGCTTTCTAAAAGCATCGGGTAGGCTATGGGGGGGGAGCTGGTCATGTGTCGGAGGTAGAGCATAGTGGATCCTAGTCATCCTAGACCTGATAAACATCGCCAGTAATGAAAATTCAACCATAGAGGACCTCAATAAAATAGCATTGTATGAAATTATGTCGGACAGTCAGAAACAAGAAAGGGACGAAAGACTGAAGAGAAGGGAAGCAAGACGTGAAAGAGCCGCAGGGCTGCACAATGAACACAACACTAGGGAAGATGACCGCGAAGAGAATCCACCAGAGTCGGGTCATGACTGACAGGAAGAGGGTGTGGAGCAAGAGGCATCCCCTAAGGAGGAAGAAGTGTGGATAGAGCATCTAGAAGCTCTCCAAATAATAGCTCCCAACGACAGAATAACCCTTTCCCTAACAAATCCGTGTACTAGAATACAGACTATTGTCGAAGATGACCTCCGACTATGAGCTGGTGACTTTAGTATATGGAGCCGACTAGGCGATGAAACATACACCGGTCGACACCTTATTATACGTCGACCGCTCAAAGGAAATTGGGTGACGTTTCAGGTGGCACCCTCCCTCCGGAGTATCCACTTGCTCTTACCAACACATGAAGGAGCACCCCCCCCGGCCAAATACAGCTTTAGAAGAAATCGAACAAGCAGACATGCGAAAAACAAGTTGCAGTGGACCATCGACAACTGAAGTCGACATTAACCGACTGCAAGTCGACGAAAAATCGACGACCGACGGGAGCTTAAGATCTATCGACCAAAATTCCGCAGGCTCAACTACATCAATAACCCCACCATTTTCACCACCACCCCCAGCTCCACCTCCACCAAATTCTGAGAGCAGTGAAAGTGATTTAGACATGGGTCATGGATCAGCTCACATTCCTCTCTACGAGGGAGATGAAGACCCCAGATGACATTGGTTCATCTGCGAGTTGACCTGGGAAGCAAACCAGGTAACAGATGAAGACCGACAAATGGCACAGTTTGCCGGAGCCTTAAGGAAAAGGGCCTTGACATGGTACATGACCTTTTTGGAAAGGAAACCCAGAGCGATGAAAGCTGAGATTAAAGTGCAGTTCTTATCATTCTTCAAAACCCCAGACGCCAAGCACCTGGCCACCAAAAAGCTTAAAACGACATAGCAAAATCCAGGGGAGACAGTCTGCGACTACGAAAAACGTTGGAAGGACCTACTGAGCCAGCTAGATTACTTTATTGATGAACAGTTACTAATTCAATGGTTCCTTGCAGGATTATCATAGAAAGTATGCCGACATATCAGTCTGGAGACGTTCAAAATGTATGAAGATGCGCTAACAAAAGCTCTGCAGGTCAAGATGGACGAAGACATACCTGGCTATCCGATGGACCAATGATTAGAGGAATAGCTCAAGAACGTGCAGAAGTATTTGAAGGAGCTAACCCTCAAGAATCAAGAAATCTGGTGTACCAACTGCTTGACGACCGGTCATTCGAAAGATAATTGTCGACAGCAATATAGCCGACAAGATGTCTGCTTTGTACAAACTAAATCATTTTGCGACATTTTCCAGGAACACGGAGATCACTCCATGAAATATTGTCCGTTTAACATGAATAACAGAAAGGCTTCCTAGTGCACCATCTGTGAGACCAAAAGTCACAACATGGCCGAATGTCAGTTAAACCTGAAAAACTGACAGAACTATCAGGCGGTCTACCAAACGAATGCAGTAGCGTAAAACAACGAGCAAAACAATACAAACAACTAGAACATACAAAGATATGATGGCCGATGATATGAGCGCCGGTACTACAACCGACGTCAGGGTTATGGAGGAAGAGGTTGATTCCTTGGGAATCGCGACATCCGAATGCGTCGACCAACCCAGTGCTTCACATGCTACAAAGAAAGTCACTGGTATGCAGATTGTCCGTACAAGGACATAACTGATCTTAAATTCTGTACACATTGTGGAGTAGGTGATCACTCCCTTGAGGATTGTACTACTATGTTAGAGAAAATCAATACGAAGAAAAATGTTAATGTCTTGTCTTGTGTACAAAAGCATGATGTACTAAATACTAAGAATTTACATATTGTTATTCGACAAGGTACAAAAACAGGGCCTGATAACCCCCAAATTAGCAAGATTAAAGACACGAATGTTTATCCTGACCCTATAAAGCAAAAACACACATATCAAGAGGAAACCCACATATTTCACGACATTGCACAACAAGAAGACCTCATTAGCAGTCGACCTAACACAATACAGTAATTAATCTATCTCACTCAAACAGACAAATCCGTGGCTTAGTTCATTGATTTATTGCATCAAATAAAAAGTACTAACACCAAAAAACAAACTAAGAACATCTACAGACTAAACCAAAAAAGACAAAAACGATGTCGACCCCCTTGTTGACCTAGAAATCGAAGGTTACCATGTCCGACAAGTAGTGCTTGACTTCGGGTCTCAGGTAAATATCATGACCCAGGATACATGGGAAAAGATGGGAAGACCTCGACTCTACGAGTCAGTTATTTCCCTAAACATTGCCGACCAAGGTCTCATTGAACCCATTGGGGTTTGGAAAAATGTCGACACTACCATCAAAGGAATTTCGACCAAGGTTGATTTTGAAATCATCGACCCAAAAGAAGGCTCTAGTTCCTTCCCAGCACTAGTCGGTCGACTTTGGGGACGGAAGATGAAAGCCTCCATATCCTTAGACAAGGAATGAATCAATCTAAAAGGAAATGATCACAAAGTCATTGTACCCATTAATCCCTCCCAAGGAGAACCTTGGACCGAACTGATTGATGAGGAAGTCGATGTCAAAAAACTTTACCAGATCCACAACAATACGGACTACACCGAGCCCAACATCCATGGAGAACTTTACTTAGGTAACCAAGACTCAATTGGTTATAACTGAGATGCTGAACTGTATGACTGGGAGATGGAAAATTATGAAACACAAGCAAGAGGGTGCTAGACTATACAAAAAGTACAGAAAAAACCCACCCGACAGTGCTTCATACTATCCATTATCCCCAAAATTTTTAAAAAGAAAGTAAGGGAACGCCCTACCTTACAACCAACCAAATTAAACACTACACAACTACCCAGGTATAAGGAGAGGGAATCCCCAGTCATGCACATTGAACAAGTCTCTAATAATATTGGAGAACATGGTTGACTCCAAAGCTTAGTTGAAACATTTACAGGTCAAGCAGCTAGATGGTGGGACACCCATCAGACAAAACTCCAGACTTGGACAACTGCTTCGACTTTATTTGTCGAACGGTTTGGTGGAAAGAAGTTAACCCAGCAAGCCCAGATCCCTACTTTTACCCAAGGAGAAAACCCAGAAGAACACATTAAGGCTTGTGAAAAGGAGTGGATATGACTTGGATATAAAGATGAAAGAACTTGGCCACATTTGTTTCCTTCAACCCTACCCTACTTACCCATTAAATGGTATAAGATGGAGGAAGCTAGAGGTGAAACCTTATTTTGGCAAGAAATCAAGGAAAATTTTATCAAAGACTTCCAGTTCATACCTCAAAATGAAAATCTGGTTGAGACAGCACAACAAATCAAACAGTTTCTCCAACCGACTGAAAAACAACCCTCCCAGAACCACCGACAGATCAAGGACTGTAACAATATACAAACCGAATCCAGACCACAGGAGACCTATTTACACTTAGAAAATGAACACACAGAAGGCAAGAGCTTCAGATGGAAAACCAACCATATTGAAACAACAAAACCTATCTATTCAATCTTGAAAATCGAGACCACCGATAAACTAGATCTTGACAGAATGACTGTAGCCGACTTTCCTGCTACATTCTCACAGTTCAAAGAAGGAAGTCGGCCGATTAATGAAGCTAAAGCACCAGAGTGGCTAGATGCAAAAGTGAAAACTAAAGAGGTCGACATTTCAAATGATGACCGACCCAAAATAGCCAATATTGGTGACTACTGGAACAAACAACAGACCACTGAAATAGTAAACTTACTTAGATAATTCCAAGATGTCTTTGCCAGGGACTATAAAGACTTAAAAGGCTTAGTACAAGAAATGAGAGAAATGAAAATAGATACTAAACCTGATGTCCGACCTGTGAAGAAAATACCTTATAAACTAGCTCACAAGTATAAGGAGATAGTTAAAAAGGAAATCGACAACATGTTAGCAGCAAGGATCATTTACCCTATCGACCAGTCTGAATGGGCAAGTCCCATGGTCGTCCAGCCCAAGAAACATGACCCAACAAGGTTAAGGATTTTTGTCAACTTTAGGGAGCTCAACAAAGTAACATTAATAGATCCATTCCCAACCCCCTATGCTGATGGAATATTGAATGAAGTTGCAGGCCACGAATGCTACTCATTCACAGATGGATTCTCAGGATACAACCAAGTACCCATAGCAAAAGAAGATCAAAAGAAGACAACATTTGTCTGTGAATTTGGTTCCTTTGCTTACAAATTTATGCCTTTTGGGCTAAATAATGCCCCTGTAGTGTTTTCTCAAATTGTTGTCAATACTTTCCAAGAATACATATATAAGACCATGGAAGTATACTTCGACGACTGGACTATATACTCCACATTAAAAAATCACTGCAAATGGCTCTGACTTATGCTGGAGAGATGTCGACAGATTCAACTCTCCCTAAACATTAAGAAATGTATTTTTATGACTCCCATAGGCATACTCTTAGGGCATATTGTCTGTAAAGATGGTATCAAGGTCGACTTTGCCAAAATTAAAATCATCCTCGACCTGAAACCACCAATAAACCCTAAACAAGTTAGGGTGTTACTTGGCCATACAGGCTACTATAGAAAGTTCATAAGATACTATTCAGATATGACCTACCCCCTGGAATAACTACTAAAAGAATATCAAGAGTTCAAGTGGACAGAGGAATGCCAAATGTCCTTCGACAAACTGAAAAGAAAACTGGTCGAAGCCCCCATACTCAAATTTCCCAATTGGTCAACCAAATTTCATGTGGATATTGATGCATCAGGAATCGCAATCGGAGCCATCCTAACTCAACCAGGGGATGACAGGATGGATTACCCTATAGTTTACAGTAGTCAAAAATTAAATAAGGCTGCAAGGAACTATTCGACCACTGAAAGAGAAGCCCTAGGTATGGTCTTTGCCCTCCAAAAGTATCAACATTACCTCTTGGCAAACCCCTTCACATTTTATAGCGACCATCAAGCCTTGAAATACCTCATCAATAAACCCCTTCATCATGGGATAATCTGTCCCTGGCTACTTCTTTTTCAAGAATTTGAGTTTGAAGTCGTGGTCCGACCAGGAAAGTTAAATGTCGGGCCCGACCACCTATCCCGTATAGACACAGGAGAAGAACCGACCGGAGTTGACGACGACTTGCCGGACGCACATGTATTTTGCATAGAAGCAGTGCCAGCAGAACTTGAAGAAATAGCTCAGTTCTTAGAGACAGGTCAGCCACCAGAAGGTCTGAACACTAAGAAAAAACAAATCTTAGCTATGAAGGCTGCCCCTTACAGCCCCATCAATGGATTTCTATACAAAATGGGGTTAGACGACATTCTCAGAAGGTGTGTACTTGACCATGAATGAGACCAAATCATGCATGAAGCACACTATGGAACTGGAGGAGGACATTTTCAAGCGGATACAACTGCAAGAAAAATCCAACAGTCGGGATTATGGTGGCCGACAATCCACAGAGATTGCAAAAACTTTGTTAGTCAATGTGACCAATGTCAATGACTTGGTCGACCTCTACCGAGCACTGAGATGCCCTTAATATCTATAAACCCTAGTCTCACATTTGAAATCTGGGCTATACACTTCATAGGACCATTTCCTATCCCAGCCAAATGATCAGGTGCACGATATATTATCACGACAGTAGAATATGTCACTAAATGGGCTAAAGTTGAACCCATCGATACATGTTCTAGTGAGGTAGCCACTAATTTTATCTATGAAAACATCATCACTAGATTCGGATGCCCACTCACATTGATCAGCGACCAAGGATCACACTTTATCAATAAAACCATCAAAAATTTGACCGACCAATTTCACATCGACCACCGACGAAGCACCGCATATCACCCTCAGTTGAATGGCGCGATTGAAGCTTTCAATAAAACATTGACAAAAGGGTTAACCAAAATATGCAGTACCGACAAAGACGACTAGGGCGAGAAAATCCCTGTAGTCCTCTAGGCATATAGGACAGCCTATAAACGGTCGACTGACCAAACCCCCTTTCGACTAGTCTACAGGAAAGAAGCAGTCGCCCCCCTACATTTCCAACAGCAGACACCTATTATTGCACAACTATTACATGTCGATGTCAAACATGCAAGAAAGGACCGACTATTTCAACTTAGCAAGCTAGAAGAACATAGACTCATGGCTATACAACACCAAGAAATTCACAAGCAACAATAGAAAGCATGGCACGACCGTAACATAAAAAAAAAAAACCTGTCGGTCAGAGACTTTGCATTACTCTATAATAGTCGATTCAAAGGAAAACCCAAGAAACTCCACATAGAATGGATGGGACCTTACCTTATTGAAGAGATACACCCCAATGGTTTAGTCCGACTAAAAGCATTGCAGGGCCTAGTATTTCGGAATCTTGTTAATGGAGCTTGACTCAAGCATTACAAAAACTGGAAAAAAAAATCATATAACGACCTTAACTGTCAATCAAAACCCATAAAAAGCTAAAAATTTAAAAAACAAAAGTAATACACCCGACACACCAAAACATGACAAGCACTCACTACTTCGACAACCGACATCATCACCTCCAACCATCTTCATCGACCAGTCGGGTTGACCATTCTTCGTACCGACATCGGCCGATGACCTCGAAAGTCCCATCGTGCATTTATGACGTCGAGCGCCGAAAGCAATTCACAAGTACTCCACACTTGTGCATTGCAACTGGACCGTCAAGTCCGCCATTAATACATCCATTTCCACACATAATCACACCATCGCCTATAAATACAGGACCGTCGAAGGTTCATTCACCACACCCTTTACATACAGAGCACTCGCACAGTCAGTCGACTAAAACACCAGAAACCTATAGTAACCCCGACCAAAATGACATAATGGCCCCCAAACAGACCAGAGCAGTGACCAAAGTGAAAGAGCTATAGGCTGAGGATACACCCTTAATCCGCCGTCTAAAACATATCAAAAATGCCAAAGTACAGGAGGGCCAATGGTAGAAACTCTGGACCGAGATCCAAGAGTGGGCCTTCATTGACAAGAAGATGACCCAAGCGGCTGAAAAAGTCCAATGGAGTACTATCTTCAACTATCCCAATGCACCCCTGATGGCAAGCTTTGGTGGGATAAAAGAAGCTGCCATCAAGTTTATCATCAGTCGCTACCACAATGGTCGGTTCTACTTCGACCGACTGGTCGACATTACCGGAGATATCATCTCCAAGCTCACTGGTCTATCTAACCAAGGGAACCCTGTACCAATCAGAATCAAGGAAGGATTGGTCCAAGAGCTCACAGGATCACCGTCCAGGAAAAATTCTAAAGGATTGATGATCAGGCAGATTGCTACTCGAATGCCACAGATTGTGGCCAAAATCATCGCCATCACCCTTACCTTAGCAGGTCAAAGTAGCGACCTCAAATTGGAAATGATGGAGGCCGTAGAAACAATTGCCAACGATGGTCGAATCTACTGATGGGGAGATTATGTCACCGACATGGTCAAAATCGTCTGCAAACGATGCCAAGAGACGGGAGGACTCATCAAGTTCCCCTCCCTAATCCTTTGGATTTTCATGTACCATATATGTCCGGAGGGAAGTCCAGTCTTCTGGGAGCTGACCAAATTCCACATGAATAGGTTCAAACCCTTCTCTCTGAAAGGAACCCCGCATGAGTCAGCGAAAGGAAAAATATTTCTAGAAAACTGGTTCCAACAGTTAAATCTTCGCACGACCAGATGGTGGGTGCCTCAGAACATCCTACACAATCTACCGACGAAGTCTCACATACAGTTGGAGATCAACCATACAATGGTATGGTATATATAGGGCGAACACCCCAAGGCTTCCACCCTCTATTACTACCCAACTGCGGAGCAAATCTTCTGGGAGTTGACTCGATAGGTGAAGACCAACATACCAGTGCCGGAGGCAGCCAAACAGGTCGACTTCTCAGTAATAGAGCCGCTGACCGACCAGGAGAAAGAGGAAGAATATGAGTAAAAACTGTACATAAGTACATTATGTTAGAAAACACCCCGGTCGAGCCCACTGGTCGGGTACAAATAACCATCAAGCCTCCAACCAGAGTCAACCCACAGCCGACAAAACAACAGCCGAAAGAACAACCGTCGAAAGAACAAAAGCCAACGGAACCACAACCACAACAACAAGCAAACCCTCCAGCTCCAGTAAGCATCGCCCCAACTCAGGTACTGATGAATGGAGTTGAGCAAGATAACCCCGAATATGCTTTGTCAAAAGCAATCATCAAGAAATTGGCCGCTGAGATAGCTGCCGCCAGAAGGAAAATCAGAGCACAAAAATTACAGCAGGGCAAAGGTAAGCACAAGCTTATCATCGCTGAGTCGTTTGACGATGAGGAAGAGCTAGTAGCTATGGCCATCGACATTGTAGAGGATGCCGCTACAAATAAAGTCCTAGTTGAAACTCAGTTTCAATAGTTTCTTGAAGCAGGAGCCCCTGAGGGTTGACCAAAGAAGCCCAAAACAACAACAACACCAGAAGATGTCGTTGATCTTGTGTCGACTCCTCCACCTCCATCACCGACACTATTAGTCGAGGAACAAGCACCGGCACAGTAGTCAGTCAGTCCCCTCGACGTATACAAAAGTAGGATACCGGAGTCCATAAAAGAAAAAGTCGACAAAGACAAATACCTCAAAGCTTTCTTTGAGACGCTGCCTGAGCTGTTTCAGTCGGCTCAAAAAATTCACACGAGAACCCCTCTTTATACCGGCAGTAGCACAAACCCCCAGGTAATTGCACACATTCAATCGACCTTCACTCGATCCTACCAAGAAGGTGACATAATTGGCCATGTGTAGTCTACCATCAAACAAATTAACCCCCAACCCCAGACCGACTTCCCCACCATTAACATCGAAATAGACCCACTATCTGACGTAAGTTTACAACCTACTTTCGACAAACCCATTACCCCCAACCATTCCCCCACTACATCACCACTGGCGCCATCATCTCCACCCCCACCATCATCATCCACACCACCTCCACCACCCCCNTATACCCCAACCAACTACATCATCTCAACCAGAAGCAACCATACCAACCACCCAGCCAGAAAAACCATCGACTTCAAACCCACCAACCATCGAAACCCCCTCAATTGCTACAGGTACTGAGGAAAAAGACACAGAAAAACAAAAGAAGAAGAAAGAGAATCATCCTTCTAGAATTCGGATCAACTTAAAGGATGCAAGCTCGTTGATCGACACAGAAGTTGGCCAACTCCTCAAGACTTTGGCCAAGGAAGCAAAGACAAGGACTTCAAGAAAAACTAAAGAGATCTCAGACAAAAATGCAGAATAGGTCGAGTTTCTCGACAAATGTAGGGATCTAGCTCAGTATGTTATACCAGGACCTATTGAAGTCGACACAGATTAACCGTTGGAAAGAGCATATCAGCTCTTCGAGGCCATGGTATTGACCGTCCAGGCTCGTCCACAAGAAACCAAGGAAGAGTAGAAGGAAGAGACTACCCGACTACTACTGGCACAGCAAACTGCCTTCTCCGAGGCATACAAAGTGCTACAGGACCACATGGAGGAGTCTGTCGTTACCAAAGAAGTCTTAAGAGACTAGCCTACTCACTATGGGCAAGTCTATCAGCAGACAAGACAGACTCAACAAGGAATTCAGGCTTTGGAGAGCAAGAAGACGACAGACGCAGCACTCAGGAAGACGATAGAAGAACAGATTGTGCTGGAGACAACCAAGCTACAAAAGCTGGAACGAGAAGCACACCAGTGGGTCCAACAAGCCCTTCCAAACTTAGAAAAAGTAGACATCATCTGCCCACAGATGAAACGACTTATCAATGCAGCAGAAGAGAAGAATCAGTCCTTGGGCCCCAACATGGAGAAGATCGCGCAAGTCCCCTTATCAGAGAAGATGTCGGTCCTGTCAAACCTGACTACGTTAACTATTGACATCTAGAAAGCTTTGCAGAGTTGGACAGATTTTCAGCATCACCTTTCCATCACAACTCCGGCCATCGTCAAGATCTGCATCCAGAAAAGACCAACCATCCATCTACACAGTCCACCACAGTAGCTGTCGACAAACATCCTTTTGTACCTCCCTGTTTCTTCGGGATGAAGAAACGTTTTGTTCATGGGGGAGATGTAGGAAGGAGAAAGTTGACATAATTCGACTTGGACGAAGACCGACTTAGTCGATCAGCCGACTAAGTCGATGATCTGACTTAGTCGATGAGCCGACTAAGTCGGTCGGCCGACTAAACTATAAGATTAAGTCGGCTAAATAAAAGTCGTGTCGGTTCACCGAACCGACATGTAGTTATTTTGTAACTATTTGTAAATTGTATATATTAGGCTGTTGATCCAAAACGAGAACTCAGTTCAGTTCTCTGCCTTATATGAACTCATTGCAATAATATAATATGTTTTCCTATATGTTCTTATATCCTGTCTCTGATTTATAGATATATATGTTTTAGTATGTATTATTGGTAACCTTATGTGATCTGTGAGATTACAACAAATGGAATCCCGTAGAAGCTCAATAACGTCACTATATTCAGCAACATTGTTTGAAGAGGGCCTTAAACGTACACCTCCTGAAGACAATACCTAACCCATAGGAGTATAAATCACCCAAGAAGTAGAGGCTAAGTGTTGAGTGTAATGGCTTGCACCATCCATGAATCCTATATATATGGAAGACTCCATTGACATCTGCCATAAGAAATGGAAGCTACTCAACAAATCCGATCACCATAATAAAAACCTAACTATGCAAAATGTTGTACAATAATATACAAGAGTCAGCCCTGTTTGAAAACCATGCATAGTACTTTTTAAGATAGAGCCCATTTCTAGGCTCCACCAAGGATATCCTTTCATAATCTACTAGCTCATAAGCACCCTTCTCTAACACATGTTTAACCACGTAAGGACCATGCCACATGGGGTTGAATTTTCCTTCCCCTAAGGGTTCTTTAGCTTGGTCCCACAAAAGGACCAAATCTCCTTCACTAAACTTCCTTGCATGGACAAATTTATCATATCGGACCTTAATGCGACGCTTATTCACTTCTAGAGCCACTAAAGCATCTCAGCGCTGCTCATCAAGCTGCTCCAAATAGACCAAACATTCCTCCAATGGGGAAGTGTCTGGTAAGATTCCTATGGCTTGCTTCAAAGAAGGGATTTCACACTCAAAAGGAAATACATACTCCACTCCATGTACAAGATGATATGGATAAAAATTGGTGGTAGTCTTAACCGCGGTCCTATAAGCCCAAAAAGTATGATATAACATGATATGCCAATTGATCTTGCTTTGTGCGATGGTTCGTTGGAGAATAGACTTGAGTGATTTGTTCACTGCTTCAACCTGTCCATTTGCTTGAGGGTAATAAGAAGAAGAATGCTCTTGCTTATACCCTAACTTCGAGGCCAACTCTTCCATCATCTGATTCTGAAAGTGCCTGCCATGGTCAGTGACAAGCTCTTTTGGAATACCAAACCGAGTAATAATCTGTTTGAATACGAAGTGTGCGGTTGTCTCACCGTCGAATTTAACTATAGGAATAGCCTCAGCCCATTTCACGAAATAGTCAAAAGCCACGATAATATGGTGATTCCCGCTAGCTGAAGCTAGGTTTAAATCCATGAAATCAAGCCCCCACTTAGTGAAGGGACCGGCGATGATAATTGGATGTAACGAGGCAGGATATGAGAGCATATTGCATGTGAACACCTGGTAAGGGTGGCACTTCTTGACCACATTGACACAATATTTAAATATCGATGGCTAGAAATAACCCGCTCTCAAGATTTTTTGGCCTGTAGACAGCCCAGATAAATGACCACCACATGCCCCTCCATGGAAATCATTCAACACAAGCTCAGCCTCTTCGTGAGTTAAAGAACAACATAAAATGGAATCTACCCCATGGCGGTAAAATGTGTTATCCACTATGAGGTAATTCTTGGATACGTGATGTAATCATCATCATTCATCCTGTGAAATGTGAGTAGGGACCTTCAATGTTTGTAAATATATGATAATATCCCCATACCATGGATCCAAAGTTGATATCAAGAAGATGTGCTCATTGAAAAATGTATCTTCACAAGCCTCCCCCTCCTCACTCGCGAAATCAGATATAAGCTCCGCAAAAATCAGTGATTTCTTCGATTTTTTTGAAACAAACTCTAGATCGAATTCTTGCAAGATGATAATCCACTTATTTTACTTTCCCCCTATCATCCTTCTAGTGAGGATGAACTGAAATGGATTGATAAGGGCTACCACCAAGGTTTGGCGAAGGAGAATATAGTGTCTCAATATTTGAACCACATGAACGGTAGCTAAGGCAAGCTTCTCCACATGGGAATAATGAATCTCCGCATCTATAAGGTTTCAGCTCAAATAATATATGACATGCTCTTGGATCTCCTCATCCTCTTGAACCAAAACCATACCAATCATTTCCATAGACGGGGCCACATAAAGAAGAAAATCATGGCTATAGTTGGGTGGACTAATCATCGGGGCCGATGCTAAGGCTCGCTTAAGTGCATCAAAGGACTCCTAGGCTCACTCATCCCAGCAAAAAGTAGTGTCCTTCTTCAAAAGATGCATAAAGCCTCTAGTCAAATTGGCAAAGTTCACGATAATCTCCGTAAGAAGTTTGTCATGCCTTGCAAACATTGAAGATGTCTAATGTTTCTCGAGGGAGACAATTGAAGTATTGCCTCAACCTTCAAAGGGTCGACTCTTATACCCTCTTTGGAGACAATGAACCCTAATAAGCGACTAGAATTCACGCAAATATGCACTTGTGAGGATTTAACCTGACCAAATAATGGTAACACCTTTCGAACACTAATCTCAAATGGTAGGAATGACGCATCCTCTGACGAGAATGAGCAACAAGGTCATCCAAAAATACTTCAATAATTGATTTGAGATCATGGAAGATCAAGATCATAGCCTGCTGAAAAGTGGCTCCAGCGTTTTTAAGGCCGAAAGGCATCTTTCGATATGCAAAGGTACCCTAAGGACAAATAAAGGTAGTCTTATGTTGGTCCTCAGGTTTGATCTGTATCTGATTGTATCCAGAAAATCCATCCATAAAGGAAAATACCTCCCTTCTCGCACACTCATCCAAAATTTGATCAATAAATAGTGTGGGAAAATTACCTTTAGGATAGGCACGATTCAATTCACGGAAATTAGTGCATATACGGATCGTTCCCTACTTCTTATCAACCGGAACGGGGTTTGAAACCCACACTGTCAAGGGAACGGGATAGATAAAACTGACATTCAACAACTTTTCTATCTCAGCCTTAATTGCAGGTGCTTTCCTAGGATTCACCGCATGCAAGAGTTGTCAAACAGGTTTAGCATTGGGATAAGTTTTAATTTCATGCTCAACAATGTGAGGGTCGATACCTGGCATTTCCTTGTATGACCAAGCAAATACATCACGAAAATTTTTAATGGCTTAGTATACTCTTGAATCTCAGCATGGGAACATTCTCAATCTTTTCAGGATCATGAGAGATATTGATAGGAATGATAGGATATATATTTTCCATGTTTCTAGTAGCCATCAAACCTAGAGAGCTTAATGGAACCACGGGACTACCAATTCTCTCACTAAGAACCTCCCTAAAGTTTTCATGCTCCAAACGGTCAAGCTTAGGAAGGAAGTAAGATCTATGATGCAACTATTCCCAAGGTGGCTCAACCCCAGACATAGCCTCAATAATAGCTTCATCTGAAGGAAAAACACTATCAAGGCAGTCATGTGTGTGAGAAGAATGAACTGCCCATGCAGCCAACACATATGGGTCCTCTTCCTCTATCCGCGAAGAGGAAGGACTAGGCTCTGCAACACATTCAAGATTAGCTTGATATGCTATCATAGTTGCAGGCAACGGCATGTCCGTTCCGATGGGCTCACTCGAAGGACTTGGTGTAGGAAGAATCCAAGGATCTTCCATATGAATGGTGCGAAAAGATACCGAACGCAATGCCGATGAAGCCTCACTGAAAGTAGACCCAATCATAAGAATAGGTGTAGGACAACTAAATGATCCCATAAGGGATGGGTACATGCCAACAACCAAACTCCCAGTTGCTAGCTAAGAGTGCATGACAATCGGAATAGAAGCTCCTGAAGATGTGGTAACACACGGATTCTTGAATGACATTTGATCAATCGTAACTATCTTCCCATTAAATGGAAAGCATACAAATCAAAATAGAGAAGAAGCTATGGCTTGCTATTATAGATGATTTTACCACACCAAGTGAATCACACTTGTATGGCCTTCCCCTGTCCCTCTGCAGACTCCTTAGACCCCTTGGACCATCTTTTGTCCTTTGATGTTTCCTAGACCATCCCTATAAACATGTGCAAATTCATATATGCGACTTTTAAACCCCTAATCCCATATATACGTGGGTTTTACCCCTAAAACTGCGTACATTGGGATGTGTACGAAATACAAATCCTTTCGGAGTTTTCCTTGACATGGATCTAACTCACTTGATTCCTGGCCTTCCATATGCCTTGAGATCACTCGGATTGGACCTTTCATTACCCCTTTGAAAAGCTATATAAGGAACTCTTTGGATACATTGAAGGCATAAGAGAATTGTGAGAAAAGAAACTATAGTCCATTGTTTCCAGAACTTGTGCTTGATTCTGCATGCCTTTGTCCCTTGGAGCACTTTGGTGTTCTTCCCAAGCTTTCCTTTTGCTTGTGAGCTTGCTATCAAGAGATGGAGGATTGAGGTGGTGGAGGCCCAAGTGGGGGATTCAGTTTCTCTGATTCGCAGACGTGCCGATAGAGGTTGTATTCATTGTAATCTTTGATTTTATATTAATAGAAATATATTTTCTGGTGGAATAATGTATGTTTGAATGAATATTTTATCAATGGATGATTTCAAATGCTTATACATTGTTGATTATATATGCTAGAATAGATATAACACCAATATATATAGTATGCTTGTCTTGTTTACTTGTTGTTGAGGAAGTGATTCACCAATTCAAGCTGAAGTTGGAAAGCTCAATGGGGATCTACTTCAACCGTCCGGAATAAGGTATGAGGTCTGATCCTTTAGTGTTAGATATTTGATTTCTATTGCATATTGGAAAGGATTGATTTTTGGAGTCAAGCTGTCTATTGTGGTACCCCAAGCCATAGGAATTTCTCTCCGTAACAGAATTGGCGAATCCGCTAGGGATGTTCCTTGTTTTTATTTGGGGTTTGCAGGCATAATGGGCTTGATATTCTTGAATTGCTCTTTGTTTCTCCTTGTTTCTGTGTTGCATTTTATAGGATGTTCATCCATTGACACTCCCCTTTATTGGTTTGACCCTTGGCCTGCTTTTTACCACTGTCTTCTCTGTATACATAGGTTTTTGGCCAAAAGTCACATACATACACAGATTTTTGGCCAAAATTCATGTATACACGCAGGTTTTGGGCCAAAATCCACGTACACATGCATCTTTTTGGCCATAAGTCGCGTATATATGCAGTTGTTCTTTAAATAGACATGTACATCCTCCCTTTTGGTGAGTTTGATGTTGTGGGAAGTTCTTGGGTGGGTTGTGAGTGTGGTTGGGTCTTCCTTGGGTCTGATGTTGTCTGTTGGATGCTTCTTTTGTGACTAGAGACCACTTTTTCATTGATTTTTCTTTGAAAGTAGTTTTAGTCATTTTTCCTTTTTGTTTTTCCATTAGTGCATTACTCTTTCTTTCTCGGTGTCTTGCTGGGATTGTGTTTTATACTTGTTGTATAGACTGAGAGTTTTCGATGACTTTTATTGCATTTTTCATTCTCAGTATTGAAAAATACAAGGTAGTTGCATTTTTTGCATATGGATTTGAGGAGGTACTTGCATTGGATTGATTGGATGAGAGTTTTATTTAGGCTCTAATATAGGAAGGATTGCATTGGCATTCAGAAAGGAATATATATTTATGCATCTCATGTAGTGGCATACCCTATTTTTCATTTGACAAAGATTGCACTTAGCATTGTTTGTTATGGTGTGCATATTTATTTCACTACTCAGTCATAATTTCATTAGTTGCACAGCCATTTCCCTTTGAGTAATTACAACCAATTAAAATCAATGCATAATAAAATGAATTACACTCTTTTATTTTATAGGGTGCACCAACAAGATTAGATTTTAGGGTCTTGGAATAGTTCATTGTGAGTGAATTCTCCAAGATCACTAAACAACAACATGTATGTGTCTGTCCAGCTGAGAGTGTGAAATTCCTTGGTATAATTAGTGTTTCTCAGGATCCTCCTCTTACAAGGGAGTTAAGCATGAGGCAGTGTGAGTGGTTATTGATTGGGATGACCCCTAGTCATAACTGAGTAGCACTGAAGATATTTCTAGGATTGTATTCATATCTAGGGGCTCTTTCGAGAGTTTTGGGCTTTGCTACCCTACCCATACAATCAATCCTACCTGCAACTATCTGCCTGAGCATTGATTATATTGAGGTGACCTTAGTTTCCTCACCTAGGTTATCTAGGGGGTACTTTGCAGGGGTTATTCTGCAGGTGTCCTAGCTAGGTAGAGGTCGGACAGCACAGTCGCTTTATGTGTTGAAGCTGAGGGCCACTACAATTGGTTACATACCTTCGCTTGTAGTGTATGGGAGTTTCGATCCTATCCTAGGCGAGACATACCTACTGCATTCAGGAGCTCACATATCCTCCCCTTCGTTTGCTTATATTTTGGCTGTAGATTTTCTTAGGAGTTTGCTCTTTGTGCGCTAGTTGGCCTTTGGGATTGTGGTTACTTGAGTATATTTATTCTCTCTTGAGTTCTGGTCCTTTTATTTTTGGTAGTCCTGGTATCCTATCACCCATCCTTGGTCCTAGTGTGAACTCTTGTGTCAAACTTGGGGGCATCACAACCCCTTACCGTGGTCATAGATTTGGGAATGGTCATATTCCATCCTCTACTCCATTTTTGGAGGATTTTTATCTCTTTTGCTCGGTATTTACACCAGTGGTCACCCTCACGAGGGTGGTAGTGGATGTGTGAACATTGGGTCTACACCTTACTTTCCTTTTTATTCCCCATCATTCACTGCATTGTTTCCTTTGGGTTTAGTTTCCATGATTATTCCTCCCTATGTCCTGTAGTTTGGATTCTTTATTGACTATTTTGGGTTGTTTTGCATTTATATGGTTGTCATGTAGGGTCTATTTTTTGCACACTCTCTCCAAGGTTTCAACCTGTTCATTCCTATCACAGGTATCATGTCTAAACTAGCATATAGGTTAGGATTTCATATCTGCTTGCATTTTGCATGACCTTATGACTATTTCATTTTAACCTTAGGTATGAACCCATTCCATGGTATCGCGAAACCTTCATGCTATTTTTAGAAGTGGTACTATGTGAATGGTAGAGGTTTCCTACACATCGGTGTCCTAGTTAGCTCCCCTTTGCATTTGGTACCCATGCTATGAGTCCTCTCTTAGGTCCAGGAGTCCTTTGTATATTATCGCCATGTCTTTGCGTAAGAGCCTCATACTCCTCTTGCTCTTTTTACTAGCTTTCTTCCCCCATGAATCCCTTATGTCAAGTTGTAATTGCATTATCATAAGCCTTATGCCGACTTCCCTGACTTTGATTATCAGCCATATAGCCCGAGCTTGTCTCATGTCTAGCCATGCAGATCCATTTTATATATCCTTTACAGCTTGATTCCCTATTTTTACCGGGAGGGGATTTTCCCCCGAGTGTCACTATCCTACACATGTATCCTTGCATTGAGCATAGGTATGTTCCACTGCTTGGAACTAGTTTGTTTGCCCATATGATACTCATCTCCTCCTAGTCTGTAACTATAAAACAATTTTATTCTTTTTCAAGCATTTTAAATATTTGAAAAAGTCCAAAAAAATTAAAAAACCAAAAAGATGGACAAGGAAAGATGTTATCTTTGGTAGCTGTCGAGTTGTGTCACCTTCAAACAGAGCACTGTATATCGCATCCATTGGTTGGGTTTATAGTTTGAATTTAGGAGTTGTACTCATTTTATCTGAGTTTATCTCCACTGACTGGTTAAGCTTCCAGTCCCCATAGAGCCTTT
Organism: Pseudotsuga menziesii; assembly: GCA_001517045.1. NCBI lineage: Eukaryota > Viridiplantae > Streptophyta > Pinopsida > Pinales > Pinaceae > Pseudotsuga > Pseudotsuga menziesii. The sequence continues at coordinate 851,711 of LPNX010962395.1, forward strand.
GTCAATGCCTCCTGTGTCACAGAGATGTCCCAGTTTTATATATCGAGTCTATGCTACCTTTATTTAGTCACCATTTGTCATTATGCTCTTGTTCTAAGGAATTTGAAACCTGAGTTGGCCATTCCTCAGTTATATTTACTTTGCATGTTGGCCATTCCTAGTACAATTACTGGTTCGTGCGCCTTATGATCGATTCCTTCCACATTATACATCTTTAATGAGTACCTCATGTTGGATGATGGGGGATGCCTTAATTCCCTCCTTCCAACGGATTTCATCCCATCAACTTCAGATCATTTATTCTGGGATTGGAATCTAGAGTCATTTTTTAGTGCCTTGAGACTTGCAATCATCAGTGGTAGGTTCTCTCACCATCGACAATTGTTTGGGAATACATCAATGTCCCCCGATAGATGGATCCTCTCAAGTGTTTGACCTCAACACTTTTATTCACACTTGTTAGTTTTCACTCTAGTACCTTGATTCCCATTTTCATTATCGGTGGGTGATCTCGCGTCTGTTAACGGTATACATCAATGACCAATAATCAAACGATGGACTACTATGTTCGACCTTGACACCTCTATTCACATAGTAGAACATGTACTCATAGCAGTTTGTGTAAAATACCTTCCAGATTGGTCGCATCTCTTATATGCTACCTCCTTGATCGTGCTAGTGTTCATGAGATTTTAGATCTCATGACTTGATTCCAGTATATGTCAAACATTTCCAGCTATTACGGAGATCTTGATCCAGTGTATATCTTCATCCGTTATGGAGATCATGATCCTTTGTATATCTTCATCATGGAGATTCTAAGCTATTTATATTGTATGTGGCAATGACCACTTATGTGATATTTTGTATCATGCCTATTCATGGCCATTGTACTCTTATGTATCCAGGACTGCTATATGTATTTGCAGTTATGTGCAGAGTTGTATCATTGTACTATGCTGATTGGGTGGCTAGTATTCCATTTTGGATCCTTCATCACTCCACTTCTTGGATGGAATTATAATGTATTTCAGCCATCGTATGATCCCTCTGACCTCATACATCAGGGGGCATCTATTATAGCTGATTTTACCACACCAGTTGAATCACACTTGTATGGGATTCCCTTATCCCTCTGTAGACTCCTTAGACCCCTTGGACCATTTTTTGTCCTTTGATGTTTCGTAGACCATCCTATAAACATGTGCAAATTCATATACGCGACTTTTAAACCCCTAATCGCGTATATACGCTGGATTGACCCCTAAAACCGCGTACATCAGGATGTGTACAAAATCCAAATCCTTTTGGAGTTTTCCTTGACATGGATCCGACTCACTTGAATCCTGGCCTTCCATATGCCTTGATATCACTCGGATTCCACCTTTCATTACCCCTTTGAAAAGCTATATAAGGAACTCTTTGGATACATTGAAGGCATAAGAGAATTGTGAGCAAAGAAACTATAGTCTATTGTTGCTGGAACTTGTGCTTGAGTCTGCATCCCTTTGTCCCTTGGATTACTTTGGTGTTCTTCCCAAGCTTGCCTTTTTCTTGTGAGCTTGCTATCGAGAGATGGAGGATTGAGGTGGTGGAGGCCCAAGTGGGGGATTTAGTTTCTCTGATTCATAGACATGCCGACAGAGGTTGTATTCATTGTAATCTTTGATTTTATATTAATAGAAATATCTTTTCCAGTCCAATAATGTATGTTTGAATGAATATTTTATCCATGGATGATTTCAAATGCTTATACGTTGTTGATTATATATGCTATAATATATCTAAGACCAATATATATAGTATGCTTGTCTTTTTTACTTGTTGTTAAGGAAGTGATTCATCAATTCAAGCTGAAGTTGGAAAGCTCAATGGGGATCTACTTCAACCATCTGGAATAAGGTACAAGGTCTGATCCTTTAGTGTTAGATATTTGATTTCTGTTGCATATTCGAAAGGATTGATTTCTGGAGTCAAGATGTTTGTTGTGGTACCCCAATCCATAGGAATTTCTCTCCATAACACTTGCATATTGTACATCCAATTCCTACCTAGTAACAGATTGTAGTCAAGGGGCGCATCAACCACCGCGACCTCAATCGCGATGATCTTCCCTCCCAAACGGACTTTAAGAGAAGGAAAAATGTCATGTGGCCAAAATGATCTACCATCAAATGCATTCAACATGGTAGTGGATTTAGAAAACTCGGGGGAACCCAAACCTTTCCAACACGCCAAAGACATCACAAAAGCAACAGCACCTTCATCAATCACAGTGCATTTGACGGTCTTGTTAAGACATTCTACATGAATCAAGAGAGACACATAGTAAGGAAAGCAAGGCTATAGTCCCACGGTTTCAAATTTGATGACGGAGGAATAATTATCATTGTTAACACCAAGAGCAAAAAGCAAAGCTTTCCTTTGCGAAGGACAACTCTGAAGTACTTCGAGTGAAGACATCGCACAAGGAGTGTGGCCCAAATCCTTGACAACAGAATAGTTCTGGGTGGCTCGGGCATTAGGATTGTACCCCAAATGATTAATAAATCCCTTAGGAATGTGAGGAGAAACTTCAGGTTTATCCACAGGTTTTTCAGTACACAAAGGACTGTCGAGTGGAGCAGGTTACTTTCCAAGTTCTGGTTGTGATGAACCATAGTCCTTCGTACGAGTCACAACCTTAGCAGCACACACCATGTTGATGCAACCATGACCACTACAAGCTTTCAACATATCTTGATCCCCACCAAACTGATCATGGGTACTCGAGTTCATATTTTGATTATGAGTTAAAGGGTTAGTTAGCATAGCTGGGCCCTGTTTTATGAACCTTAAGGATTCTTCTATCCGAGGGCACAAGTGAGTGAGGTGGTCCTCCTTACACAACTTGCAAGGAAACTTAACCTTATGTTTAGGCTGCTTGTCCCCCCTAGCATTTTGAGCATTCTTGTCATTAGAATTGGCATTTTCATTCTTATTCCCACCCTTACAATTGTTTTTACCCTTCTTCTTATTCCTTCCGGGTTGTTGGTTACCCTTTTGGTTCTATGATTGTACCGAAAGCACACTCATCGTTTGGGTGGGTTGAGACGAAGCCATGGCTTGTCCCAAGGCAGATTGGTTGATAGATAATTGAATGACCTGTTTCACAACTGAATCCATAGGTTTGGCACTCATACAACCAACAATGGCATCAGTATGTGGTCTAGGTTTGACTTTAGGGTCGAAAATAGAACGCGGAGCATTAGGAATGATCTCATATAACAAACCGAATTGAGCCATTAGAGGAAATTTGGGGTCTAAAATGGGCCTTATAAGAAAACGTGCCAAAATAAGTTTTTGTGAGTTGGAATTCAAGAACCAATAGAATTTCAATAAAATAAGTCAACCATAATGGTGGAATTGACATATTTGTCATTAAAAAAACTACTTTTTTTGTTCGTATTTTCGACATATCTCATTGTGTTTTTACTCAAACTTTGATCGGTAGAGCTTGTTGGATGTGGAATTTGATTCTGCATCCAATGAGTACCCACACTACATACTTTTTATAGACCCTGCTACCCCAAATACAAGAAATACCTGAAAAATGTGATGATGATGTCATCATCACATTTTTTCAGGTATTTCTTGTTTTTGGGGTAGCAGGGTCTATCAAAAGTATGCAGTGTGCGTACTCCTTGGATGCGGAATCAAATTACGCATCCAACGAGATCTCTCGATTGAAATTTGAGTAAAAACACAGGGAGATATGTCAAAAATACGAACACAAAAAGTAGTTTTTTTCTTTCTTCCTCCAAAATTAATCAATATTATTTTATTATTTTCCTTAGGAGGCCCATTTTAGACCCCAAAATTCCTCTAATGATAAATCAAGTCCAATTCCTATGCCCTAAAAATGGCTTGTTCCTCATTCTGAAATCTGGATGTGGAAACATCCTTCGCTATATAAGGTAGTAATGAATTAAGGAACCGCTCGAGGAGAAACTCTAGCGGTATGAAGGCTTTAATCATTCTCTTCCGTCTACGCCACTCTTGGATATGGTCCAAGATATGCGTGGCTTTGTCTTGCCGAAATGTCAACAAGAGTTTCGTACCAAAATCGTAATGCACTGGTAGTTGGAAGTGGTTGAGAAACATCATAGCTAGGTCATCGAACAAAGCAAATGCCCCCCTAGGTAGCTCTATGTACCATTTCGTGGTAGGTTCAATGAGGGTGCATTGAAATATCCTTAAATGGATCGAATCTTCATGTAAGGAGTTAGAAGAGCACCATAGGTGAAATGTAGTAACATGTTCACTCGGATCTTCTCCTGGTTTGCCCTCAAACTTGGGAATGTCCGAGGGAAGCTTCATAGGGATAGCCGGCCAAGCCAGGTCATAAGATATCGGATCATTCATTAGTCTCAAAAAGTTAGGCAGATTTAACGTTGCGAGGAAAGGGAGCCTAGGTTGAGCAGGTCTATGAGGCGCTCCGTGATAATTTTGGTTCACATAGAACTAATTACCGTAACCACCATGGCCATGGCCATAGTACCCTCCTCTCGTTTGACCCATGTAGGGTGGCATGGAAGCACCATGATGTGGTGTACCTTGACTATGTGGGGGTACAAATCCATAATTCAGAGAGTAAGCAGGTTGTTGATACCCGTACCCATAAGGTGAATAACTCTATGCATACTGCGGTCCATAATATGGTCCATAAGAAGTCCCATGAGATGTCCCATGAGAAAATCCATAGGTAGGAATAGATGTTCCGGAAGTAAGAATATGACCTTCAAAATTAGGAATATGACCTCTCGATGCAACAGGAGGTACTTGACTCTGAGACACAACTATGTGAGTAGCAGTAGTATGCACATGGATCCTAGCAACATTTTGGCCTGAAGGACCATGTGAATGATGGGGAGGGATAACATTCGAAGAACTAGGAATAGAGGATGAAGGGACATGTGAAATCACGTAAGTGGTATTCCCTACAGTCACTCGTCTTGGCTCTGATATCCAAATAGGAATACTAGCACTAGGTCTAGAACAAACATGAGATGTAGCCTCCACCACCGGGATGGAGGGTGCAATGTGGCTCATGCTCCCAAATCTCTCTCGCATGGAAAGGAATGGGAATGCCCCCAGGCATAGTGATAGGATCAAATTATGACTTGGCATGGAATGCTGGATCATGTGCAGGGATGCCAGACATGCCATAACTAACATAACTAGTGCTCTCAAGTTCATGATGAGTCTCGTCACCCAACATCCAATACCAACGACCTATGGATGAGGGATCATACCCAGAGTTTGTAGGTGTATCACGTGAAGGATCATACCCCGAGTGTGTAGGTATATCAGGTGAAGGATCATATGTAGGAGTAGGATATTCTTCTCCAACCTCCTGAGGTGGAGAAGAAAACTCAGGATTTTCATCTTCATGACCTCCCATCGTGTGTGAATCAATGTGAGAAGTAGTTAGCTTGGACTGTCTATTTCTCTCTCCCAAAGGAGGAGGAGATGTAGAAGGCAGAAGTCCTGCTAAATGACAAGAACATTGGGGTGCCGCACCTGAATTCACAATGACTCAAAAAATGAAAAATACTCTCTAATTACGCAAACCCTAAGCAAGCTAGCGTGCACAAAGAACACACCAATATAATCTAAAGCCAATCACAAGCAAACAAGGGTAGGATATGTGAGCTACCGAATGAAGCTGGTATGTCTAACCTGGGAGATGCTTGAGAATCCCATACAGAATAAGTGGAGGTTCGTAAACAATTATTGTGGCCCTCAGCTTCAACGCATATAGCGACTATGTTGTTCGACCCCAACCTGGCTGGGACACCTGCAGAATAACCCCTATAAAGTACCCCCTCGATAACCTAGGTAACGAAACTAAGCTCACCTCAATATAATCAATGCTCAGGCAGACAGTCGCAGGCGGGATTGACTGTATGGACAGGGTAGCATAGCCTGAAACTCCTGAAAGAGCCCCTAGATATGAATACAATCCTGGAAATATCTCTGGTGCTAGTTAGTTATGACTAGGGGTCATCCCAATCAATAACCGCTCACACAGCCTCATGCTTAACTCCCTTGTAAGAGGAGGATCCTGAGAAACACTAATTATACCAAGGAATTTCACACTCTCACTTCGACAGACACATACATGTTGTTGTTTAGTTGTATTGTAAAATTTACTCACAATGAACGATTACAAGACACTAGAACCTAATCTTGTTGGTGTACCCTATCAAATAAAATAGTGTAATCCATTTTAATTAAGCGTTGATTTTATTTGGATTTATTACTCAAAAAGGTAGATGGCTGTGCAACCAATGGTGTTATGACGCAACATGAAGTAAAATGCACACCTAACAATCAATGCAAATGCATTGTGTCAAATGAAAAATAGGGCATGCTACTACGTGAAACGCAAAATTTTCTTCAAATGACAAATGCAGTCATTCCTATATGAAAGCCTAACTAATACTTCTCTAAGAAAACCTAGTGCAAAGTGCAATGCATAATGATACAAAGAAGAAAATATTTTTGGATTTTTTGAATAAAAATGAGATACTAAAGAAAAAGAATGATTCTACCACCCTCAAACTCTGCAAGCACAATCAAACAGCGCTCACGCAAAGTACTAAGGTAAAATAAATCTAATGCACTAATCCTAAAACAAAAAATAAAAAATGTAATGACAAGAACATTCTTAAAAAAAAGTTTACCCTAAAAAAGGTGTCTCTGGTCAGAAACAGAGGTGTATACAGACTCTAGCAGTATTAAAGGAGACTTAGCAATTATCAAAATTCACCCAACAACAATCAATATTCCTCAAAAAAGAAAATCTCATGGCATACGCGACTATTTGCAGTGAACCCACGTATGTATGCGGATATAGCAGTCAAAGTCATGTGCATACGCGACTGTGAGTTAAAAACTCATGTACAGGAAGAAAAATGTATAAAGATAAAGGCAAATAGATAAACTGAGACAAAATTCACACCAATTAGACACTACCAGGCAAACATGCCCCCAGAACCGACTCAGAAATAGAGAAATAAGGGAAATTCAAGAACATTGAATGACGATAAAAACCCCAAAGGAAAACTACTAGGAACTCCCCAACGGAGTCACCAATTCTGTTACGGAGAGAAATTCCTATGGCTTGGGGTACCACAACAGAGAAATTGACTCCAAAAATCAATCCTTTCCTATATGAAAGAGAAACCAAATATATAATACTAAAAGATCTTGATTCGTACCTTATTCCATATGGTTGATGTATATCCCCATTGAGCTTTCCAACTCCAGCTTGAATTGATAAATTTCTTCCTCAACATTCAATAAACAAGACAAGCATGCTCTATATAATTGTGTTAGACCGACTCTAGCATATATAATAATTAACATATAAGCATTTGAAATCATCCATGGATCAAATATTCATTCAAATACACATTATTGGACACAAAAAGATATTTCTATTAATATAAAACAAAGATTACAATAGCGACAACCTCTATCGGTACATCTGCGAATTGGAGAAACCGAGTCCCCCACTTGGGGCTCCACCACTTCAATTCTCCATCTCTCGATAGAAAGTTCACAAGCAAAGGTGAAGCTTGGGAAGAACACAAAAGTGCTCCAAGGGACAAAGGGATGTAGACTCAAGTATAAGTTTTGACAACACTGGGCTATAGTTCTCTTGCTCTCAATTCCTCATGCCTTCAATGTATCCAAAGGGTTCCTTATATAGCTCTTCAATGGGGTAATGAAAGGTCGAATATGAGTGATCTCAAGGCATATGGAAGGTCAGGAAAACTCCAAAATAATTTGACCTTTTGCACACATCCCGATGTATGGGGTTTTAGGGGTAAAACCCCCGTATATACACGAGAAAGGGTTTAAAATTGACATATGGCAATTTTTGCATGTTTCTAGGGATGATCTTGGAAGCATAAAAGGAACAAAAATGGTCCATGGGTCTAAGGAGTCTTAAGAGGGATAGGGAAGGCCATAAAAATGTGATTCACCATGTGTGGTAAAATCAACTATAACACCCCGTACCACGGGTCCAAGGTTGAGATAAGGAAAATATTCTCATAGACAAACATATCCTCATAAAATTCCTCCTCCTCCAAACTTGGAAAATAATATATGAGCTCCGCAAAGATCAAATATTTCTTTGATTTCACTGAAATGAACTCGAGATCAAACTCTTGCAAAATGACAATCCATTTATTGTATTTTCCCCCAATCATCCTTCTAGTAAGGACAAATTGAAATGACTCAAACATTGGACCACATGAACGGTGGCTAAGGAAATCTTCTCCACATGGGAATAATGGATTTATGCATCAATAAGGTTATAGCTCAAATAATATATGACATGCTCATGGAGCTCCTCATCCTCCTGAACCAAAACCACACCAACCATCTCCATGGACGTGGCCACATAAATCAAGAAATCATGGCTATAGTCTGACGAAATAAGCATGGGGGTTTTTGCGAAGGCTCACTTAACAGCATCAAAGGACTCCTGGGCTTGCTCATCTCGGTAAAAAGGAGTGTCCTTGTTCAAAAGACGCATAAAGCCTTTAGTCAAATTGGCAAAATTAACCACAAATATCCGCAAGAAGTTTGTCATACCTTGTAAACACTGAAGATGTCTAATATTACGTGAGGGATAAAATTGAAGTATTGCCTCAACCTTTCAGGGATCAACTCTTATACCCTCCTTGGACATGATGAATTTTAGCAAGTGACCGAAAGTCACGCAAAAGATGCAATTATGAGGATTTAAACGAACCTAGTAATGATGACATCTTTCGAATACTAATCTCAAATGATATGGATGACGCACCCTCAGATGAGAGTGAGTAGTGAGATCATCCAAATACACTTCAATAATAGGTTTGAGATCATGAAAAATTAAGGTCATAGCCCGCTGAAATGTATCTCCAGTGTTTTTAAGGCCAAAAGGCATCTTTTGATATGAAAAAGTACCCCAAGGACAAATAAATGCGGTCTTATGTTGATCCTTGGGCTTAATCTAAATCTGATTATATCCAGAAAAATCGTCCATAAAGGAAAATACCTCACTCCCAGCACACTCATCAAAAATATGATCAATAAATGGTGTGGGGAAATTATCCTTAAGACATGCGCGCATTTAAGTCATCGAAATAAGTGCATATACAGATTTCTCCCTACTTCTTATCTACCGAAACGAGATTTGAAACCCACTCTATCAAGGGAATGGGATAGATAAAACCAGCTTTCAAATTTTTTTCTATCTCAGCCTTCATGGCGGGTGCTTTTCTAGGATTCACCACATGCAAACATTGTTGAACCGACTTCACATCTAGATAGGTTTTGATCTCATGTTCAACAATATGAGGGTCAATACCTGGAATATCATCATACAACCATGAAAATATGTCATGAAACTCTTTAAACAACATGATATACTCCTTGATATCATCAAGGGAACACTCCGCCCCAATGTAAACATTCTCAACCTTGCCAGGATCGTGAGAAATATTGATAGGAATAGTTGGTGATACATTTTCCATGTTCCCACTAGTCATCTGACCAGGAGAGCTAAATGGAACCTTGAGCCTACCAATATTCTCACTAAGAATCTCCCTAAAGTCATCATGCTCCATACAGTTGAGCTCAGGAAGAAAATATGAAACTCTTCCCAAGGTGGCTCAACCCCAGACATGGCCTCATTAATGGCTTCATCCGATGGAAAAACATCGTCAAGGAAATCATGTGTGTGAGATGACTCAACTTCCCATGCAGGAATCACATATGGGTCCTCCTCCTCTGTCCATGAAGAGGAAGGATTAGGATCTGCAACCTGATCAAGATTCGTTTGATATGCTATCATCATTGTAGGCAACGACACGTCTGTTTCAATAGGTCCAACCGAAGAACTCGATGAAGGAAGGATCCAAGGGTCCTCCATATGGGTGGTGTGAAAAGACATCGAATTCATCGAGGAAGAATCCCCACAAAAACTGGACCCAATCATAAGCATGGGCATAGAACAACTAAAGGTTCCCATAAGAGAAGGATACATACCCATGCCCACACTCCCAGTTACCGGCTGAGAGTGATCGATAATCGGGATAGAAGCTCTCGATGATGCATTTACACATGGATTTTGGAATGACGTCTGATCAATCGTAACAATATTCCCATTAAATGGAAATCATATTACTCAAAATAGGGAGGAATCTATGCCTTGCATACTATACATCCAATTCTGACCCAGTAAAATATTATAGTCAAGGGGCACATCAACCACCTCGACCTCGATCACAACGGTGTTCCCTCCCAATTGGACTTTTAGAGAAGGAATAATTCTGTCTGGCCAAAATGATGTACCACTGAAAGCTATCAACATGGTAGAGGATTGAGGCAACTCAAGAGAACCTAAGCCCTTCCAACATGACAAAGAAATCACAAAAGCAACAGTGCCTTCATCAATGACAGTGTGTTTGATGGTCTTATTAAGACACTCTACATGAATCAAAAGAGACACACAGTGAGGCAAGCGAGGTTGTAATCCCATGGTTTCAAATTTGAGAATGGAAGAAGAGATATCATCACTAACCCCAAGAGAGGACAACAAAGACATCCTCTGTAGAGGACAAGTTTGGAGCACTTCCAGCATGGACATCGCACAAGGAGTCTAGCCCAAATATTTGACAACTGAATAGTTATGGGAAGCTCGGGCATTAGGATTGTGCCCTAAATGCTTTAGGACTTCCCTAGGAATGCGAGGCAAAGGTTCAAATTTAACTATAGGTTTTTTGATACACAAAGGGTTCTCGGGTGGAGAGAATTCTTTCCCAAGGTCCAGTTGTGACAAACCATAATCTTTTGTATGAGTCACAACCTTAGTAGCACTCATCATGTTGATGCATATATGACAACAATTCTCTTCTGGCAGATTTTGATTTCCACCTAATGCACGACTAGGATCAATGGTCCTCGAGTTCATATTTTGATTGTTGGGTAAAGGATTTGTTAACACAGCTGGGCTCTATGCTATGAACCTCGAGGAATCTTCCATACAAGGGCACAAGTAAGTGAAGTGGTTGTCCTTACACAACTTACAAGGAAAATTCACCTTACGTTTAGTATGCTTTTCCCCCCTAGAATTACGAGCATTCTTATCATTAGTATTAGCATTTTCATTCTTATTTCCACCCTTATGGTTATTTTTCCCTTTTTTTCTTATTCCTTCTAGGCTGTTGGTTGCCCTTCAGGTCCGACAATTGCACAGAAAGTACACTCACCAATTGGGTAGGTTGATACGAATCCGTGACTTGTCGCGATGTGGATTGGTTAATAGATAATAAGCTCACTTGTTTCACGACAGAATCCGCAGGTTTGGTACTTGTAGATCCCACGATGCCATTAGCATGTGGTCCAGGCTTGATATTGGGATAAAAACTAGATCACGGAGTGTTAGGTGTAATCTCATACGAAAGTATAGATTGAGCATAGATCAAATCCAACTCTTGTGCCCTAAATATTGCTTGTTCCTTGTTTTGAACTCGGGATGTAGAAACATCCTTTACGATGTAAGGGAACAATGATTTGAGGAACCATTCAAGGAGAAATTTCGGTGGTATAAAGGATTTAATCAACTGCTTCCATCTGCGCCACTCTTGAATGTGATGTGAAATGTGTGTGGCTTTATCTTGACCAAAGGTCAACAAGAATTCGATACCAACATTGTAACGTATGGGTAGATGAAAATGGTTGAGGAAAGTGATGGCAAGGTCATCAAATAGATTGAATCATCGTGTAAGGAATTGGAAGAGCACCAAAGGTGAAAAGTGATGACGTGCTCACTAGGATCCTCTCCAGCCTTACCCTCAAACTTGGGAATGTCTGAAGGAAGCTTGTTAGGGATCGTCGACCAGGCTGGGTCATGAGATACCGGATCATTCATCAGTCTCAATAAGTCAGGTAAGTTTAATGTCATGAGGAAAGGGATCCTAGGTTGATCCATTCTATGCCACGCCCCCTGATAGTTCTGGTTCATGTAAGGTTGATTGCTATAAATACCATGTGCTTGGCCATAATAACCTCCTCCCATTTGACCTGTATAGGGCTCCATGGAAGCATTGTGATGTGGGTTACCTTGATTATGCAGTGTTACAAATCCATAATTGCAAGAGTAAGGAGGTTGTTGATACCCGTACCCATAGGGTTGATATTTCTTTCCATATTGCGGTCCATAAGACTGTCCATGAGAAGCTCCATAAGGTGTTCCATGGGATGTCCCATGAGAAGCTCTATAGTTAGGGATATGGGGAGGACCATGAGATGATCCAGAAATAGGGATATGACCTCCCGATGCAACATGAAGTGCTTGACTCTAAGATATTATTGTATGAGCAGTCGCAGTACGAACCTGACTAGTAGCAATATTCCATCCCAAAGGAACACATGAATTAGGGGAGGGAAGGGTCATCAGAAATGAATTCAAAGGAGTAGGATTCAAGGATGAAGGGACATGTGAAGGAATTTAAGTGGTTTTCTCAATGTTCACTTGTCTTCGTTCTGGTATCCGCATAGGATTACGAACACTAGGTCTAGGACGGACATGTGAGGATGCTTCCACCGTAGGGATGGAGGTGTAATGTGACTAGTGCTCCCAAATATCTCCACATGGAAAGGAATAGGAGTGCCCCCAAGCGTAGTGGTAGGATCAATTTTCAACTCGACATGATGTGCTAGATTGGGTGGTGTGATATCAGGCATTCCATAATGAACATGACTAGTGCTTATGGGTTCATAATGAGTCTCGTCACCTGGAAACCAATACCGCTGACCTGTGAATAAGGGATCATAACCAGATCGTGATGGTTGCTCATGTGATGGATCATATGTGCTAGTAGGATCTTCCTCCCCAACCTCATGAGGTGGAAAGTACATCTCTGGAATCTCATCCTCATGATATCCCATTGTGTATGAATCAAAGTGAGAAGTAGTCCACCCATACTGTCTAATCTTCTCTCCTAGAGAGGAGGAGACATGGAAGGTGAAAGTCCTGCTAAACAGAGAGAACAACAGGGTGCCACACCTAAATCCACAATGACTCAAAAATGAAAGACTCAATCTAATTACACAAACCCTAGGAAAACTAGTGTGCACATAGTATACACCTATAAAATGTAAATCCAAATCACAAGCAAACAAGGGTAGGATATGTGAGCTCCCAAATGAAGCAGGTATGTCTCTCCTAGGAGAGGCATGAGACTCCCATACACAACAAGTAGAGGTTCGTAACCAATTATAGTGGCCCTCAGCTTCAACGCATATAGGGACTATGGTGTCCGACCCCTACCTGGCCAGGACACCTGCAGAATAACCTCTATGAAGTACCCCCTCAATAACCTAGGTAAGGAAACTAAGGTCACCTCAATATAATCAATGCTCAGGTGGAAAGTCACAGGCGAGATTGATCGTATGGGTAGGGTAGCAAAGCTCAAAACTCTCGAAATAACCCCCAAATACAAATACAATCCTGGAAATATCTCCTATGCTACTCAGTTACAACCAGGGGTCATCCCAATCATAACCACTCACACTTCCTCGTGCTTAACTCCCTTGTAAGAGGAGGATCCTGAGAAGACTAATTATATAAAGGAATTTCACACTCTCACCTGGACAAACACATAAATGTTTCGTTTAGTGGTTTTGGATAATTTACTCACAATGAACTATTCCAAGACCCTAAAACCTAGTCTTGTTGGTGCACCCTATAAAAGAAAAGAGTGTAATTCATTTGATTATGCATTGATTTTAATTTGCTTATTACTCAAAAGGAAAATGGTCATGAAAATAATGATGTTATGATTCAACAAGAAGTAAAATGCACACCCAACAATCAATGCAAATGCACTATGTCAAATGAAGAACAAGGTATGCTACTATGTGAAGTGAAAAATTTTCCTTCAAATGAATATGCAATCATTCCTATATGAAAATATGACTAATATTCTCCAAGAAAACCTAATGCAAGTACCATGCTAATGCAAAATGCAAACAATGCATAATGATGCACAAAGCAAATGTTTTTGTATTTTGAATTAATTGAGATAAAAAAACAAAAGTATAGCTCTACAACCCTTAGAATTTGCAAGCACTAACAGACAGCCATCAAGCAAAGCACCAAGGTAAAAGACACCTAATGCACTAATCCAAAAACAAAAAATAGAAAATGAAATGACAAGAACATTTTCAAAAATTTAAACAAACAAGGTGTCTCTGGTCAGAAACAGGGATGTACATAGACTCCAGAAGTATCCAAGAAGACTCAGCAATCATCCAAACTCACCCAGCAACACTTAATCTTCACAAAAAGGACAAAAATCAGGGTATACATGACTATTCTCAGTAAATCTGTGTATATACGAGACTATTCAGGGAAAACCCGCGTGTACACACAACTATGAAAGAAAAACCCACGTGCAGGAAGAAAAAGAGATCAAAAGAAGGCAAACAAAAAAGCTGAGACAAAATTTACTCCTATAAGACACCACTGGGAAAAAATTCCCCCACACCCAACTCAAAAATAGATAAATCGAAGCAATTCAAGCATATTGAATGCCGAAAAAATCCCCAAAGAAAATGAGTAGGAACCTCCCCAATATGGTCGCCAATTCTGTTATAGAGAAAACTTCCTATGGCTTGGGGTGTACCACAATAGACAGATAAGCCGCATTAATCAATACCTTCCCAATATGAAAGAGAAATAAAACATCTAACACTAAAGGATCTCGAAACATACCTTATTCCAGACGGTTGATGTAGATCCCCGTTGAACTTTTTCCAATCCCGCTTGTGTTAACAATTTGTTCTCTCAACAATAGCAAACAAGACAAGCATGCTATATAATGGTGTTATACCTACTCTAGCATATATAATCAATAATGTATAAGCAATTAAAAGCATCCATGGATTCAATATTCATTTAAATGCACATCATTGGGCAAGAAAAGATATTTCTATTAATATAAATCAGAGATTACCTGAATGACAACCTCTGTTGGCATGTCTACGAATGGGAGAAACTGAGTCCTCCACCCAGGCCTCCACCACCTCAATCCTCCATCTATTGATATCAATATAACAAGAAAAGGAAATCTTGGGAAGAACACCAAGTGCTCCAAGGGACAAAGGGATGCACACTTAAGTATAAGCAAGATACGGCAACAATAGACTATATTTTTCTTTCTATTTTATTCCTCTCCCCTTCAATGTATCCAAAGGGTTCCTTATATAGTGCTTCAATGGGATAATGGAAGGTCAAATCCGAGCAATATTGAGGCATATGGAAGGCCAAGAGACAAGTGATTCGGATCCACATCAAGGAAAACTCCAAAAACATTTGGCCTTTTGCACACATCCCAATGTACACAGGTTTAGGGGTAATATCCACGTATATACTTGAGAAAGGGTTTAAAAGTCATGTACAAAAAATAATGAGTGTTTTTAGGGATGATATTGGAAACATCAAAGGTACAAAAATAGTCCATGGGGTCCAAAGAGTTTGTAGAGGGACAGGGAAGGCCATAAAAGTGTGATCAAGCATGTGTGGTAAAATCAGCTATAATAGTGGTTGGTAAAAATATTTTGGGAAGGCTTTTGTATCTAGAGATGCATACAATGTTGTTTTGTTTTCCAGCATTTGATAGAAGGGAAATAGTTTTCAATGTTCACCCACCATTATCTCAACTTTCACGTATTTTTGAGCTTAGAGTACATATATTATAACAGCTTACTTGGATGGAATAGTGGGAAGTATGCTTATTCTTATACAAAATGTTGTATTAACAAAGGCCACAAAAAACTCCAACCAAACTTTTAGTGCCAAATCTATGGGATGTATTAATCTGGTTTGAATAGTTGTTGGAAAATACAAGTTCGACATGATGTTAAAGAGACAAAGTTTAGTTTATAGATAACGAGTTGGTTTGTGATCCTTTGCAAAAGTTAACATTACAGTCCAAGTTTCTTTGGGGAATCCAAAGGTTTAAGTCTTGACTATTTCTAGAAATTGAAGGCAATGCAACAAATCCAAGGCTTGTATTAGAATTGGATGTGGTTGATATGCCAAGTATCTTTGTCCCTACTGTTAATCCATATTTTCTTGGAAAATAAATTTTTAAATGTATTGACCTTGCAAAGAATGGTGTCCATGAATTTCTTTTTGTTCTTTCTATTGAAAATCCATCTTCAACAGTTATAACTTCAGTATTCAAGCCCCACATTTTTTAGGAATTTTTTTACAGTTGAAGAAAAACTGGAATCATATTTGGGCATTCAAAAACATGCTAAACAACGATTCCATATTTCTAGCTATTTATTATCAAACCGATTCTTAGAAAATAGTGGCTACTTATATAGTTGTCATCATCTTAATGTTATTTTTTATTTTTAGAAAGGGGAAGTTACGATGACTCATATCTTCTTGAGAGGACTGGGAATTCATAGTTTTTCTATATAAGATTATGTAATAGACAGTAAAAGGATTCAAATCTCATGGGAAGAGGAGAATTTTCATTATAATTGCTTCGTACTGTTTCAATTTATGAATATCAGTAAAGTTGCAGAAAGGAAATTTTGTAAACTTTTCAAGGCAGATATTCTTGTGCCATTGTTTTCTCAGTAAGTAACTTTCGTATGTGATTGTATTTCCATTTTCCACCCCATTTTGTATTTTTCTTTCTTGTTTTTCTGAGAGTAATGTGATCTTGATTTCATCCTTTGATGCTCTAGTTTATCATATTCAAACATTTTAAATGTTTTCTTCTAAATTTATTACAGAACTCATCCTTATTAGATGCTTTGTTTTAATGGATTGTATTCCCTAATCAACTACCATCTTGCAATGCTTAATTTCTAAAGAAATGGTGTCTACCTTGCCTCTGTTATTTTTCTGTTGAAAACTTAATCTCTTGCAACTTAAACAAGTATCTATTTATTGACTCCATTTCGCAATGGTCTCTTTTAAATTTTTTCCTAGCAAACCTTTATAAAAACAAACTTGTTTCTATCAGAAATCTAACCTTCTGAGTGTTATTTTTGAATACTTTGAGTGTGAAATCCTTATGGCTATTGAGAGATCCCTCTCTGATTTTATAAGGTCAGAATACAATCTAAAGTATGTTTGTGGTTACCTCAGGGTTTCCTTGATACATGCCAAGGAAAATTCTAAGTACTAATGGAGGGATATCAAACAACATACCCCTCACACCTCTTCCTGATAATAACATTATGCCAATGGTTAATATGTGGTACCACCCTCTAATATAGTGTAGTCAATTGATAAAAACTAGTGAGAATCATTGACATTGATTGTCAATTAATGCTATCAATCCAAATGGCTTGGATCTCCCTATGTAACTAGTTGCATTATCCATATATCACCTATATGGTAATCCATGTAGACTCATTCTACCATGGTGAGGTGTTATGCTAAAATTTACTCGATTATAGAGTGATTAAAGATAACCCTGATTTGGTCAATAATGGGTTTCTTTTTTATGGTTTACTGGTACATGGTATTATCATGTGACGAATGATAATTAAAGGTGTACATAACTCCATTGTAAAATTTCTATATGTGGCTAATGTTGGAAGATAAAGGAAGGTATAGAGGCAGAAGCAATCAACTTACTGTAATGCAATATTTTTTATGGAATTGGATTTAATCACAGCATAAATGGGAATACGATTATTCCTATATACCTAGTTAAACATTTGGCAGGGATTGGTGGTTTCCCTTAGTCAAGTTTAAATGGAGGAATGTTAGATTAGTATTGACTAGGTTATAGAGTGATTAAAGATAACATTTATTTAGGTAATATTGGTTTTGTTGTTGATGATTTACGGGCACAGGGTATTAGGTAACATGTGGTATTAACATTTCATGAAGATTATATAAATCCTTGAATAACTCCATTTTAAATTTCCTATGTGTGTTGGTTATATTGGTCAAGGATAAGTGAAGATATCATTGGTTGTTGGATTTTCCATAAAATGGTTTTCAGGGAAAATAAAAAATCTTCATCTTGTGGTGTGTTTGATTGATATTTATTTTATTTATGTTTCCATGCTTATATATTTGACATGGGGGAGATAGAAGAATACCTTGTACACTATATACCTATACATATTATACAAAATACATATATTAAAATCTATGGTGTCTCGTGAATCAAAATTTCAAAATGAAAGATATTCATTATTAAATGTAGTATTTGTGTGTGTGTGTCCAAGAGGGATAGCTCAGTTACTTTAAATATTGGGTCATGTATGTAAGGTCCCATGATCGAATCCTACATTAGATTAAATGGGATGATACCTTCGTGCACATTCAAGGGATGAAAATTCCATGGCATGGGTCCTGCTTAGTTATCGACCATGTTAAATGTTTCAAGTGGTTACCTTTGCATGTCTTTAGGTAACCCCAGGGTAGCGGGAAAGAATATATGATGGTACTAATTGAGAGAGAGAGAGAGAGAGAGAGAGAGAGAGAGAGAGAGAGAGAG
>LPNX010962395.1:871061-904003 GCA_001517045.1 Pseudotsuga menziesii
ATATCTAGGTTTCCCCTCATGACTATATTGTGGGATCCATTTTAATGTAAAAGAAATATTATTCATTATGATAATAATTCACTTATGAAAAATTGATTAAAAATATATACATTTATAACACATACTAGTCCTATCATGGATCAGAGGAGGCACTAAATATAGTTTTTGGGATCATGATCTCAATATTGTATAGAGTTATCTCTATTGTGTATAGAAGTCAACAACTCTATAAATCTCTATAGAGTATCTAGAGGAATCTAAATCAGATAATCAAGATGATTTAGATAGAGCTAAAATTTTAGCTAAAGAAGTAACGCAATTGTTATATTATAATTTAAAATTTACATCTAATTTGTGTTCATCAAAAGGTCATTATTTGAAAGTATAATCAAAATGATTAGTGAGGACACATAAATTTTTTTATCAAGGGAAATATCTCATTGATATTGAAAGTGATATTATTTCAATTCATGAAGGGATCCTATTTTTAGTATGTTATTATTGGTCGCTTTGATCTCTATCTTTCCATTTTTCTTGGTCTCTTCCTTCATGTGAAAGGTGGTGTTAAACATGTTGGTGGTAAGGTTTGTCTAAACATTGGTTGTGGGTCATTTGTAGGAAAATCGATGGTCCATTTTCTATCCACTTTACTTAGTAACACACAAGTGTTAATTTTTTCCATGTTCATCATGGGGGGCACTTCTAAAAAAACTCTTTTTCATTCCTATTGGAGGTTGAGTTCTTATTGTGGCTCTTTGAAAAATATTTCCTTTCAATTAATGCCAAAAGTGGTGATGAGCATGTTATTTGTTGAGTCTATGTGAACAATGTGTTGGATGGAATTGTCATTGATGTCAAAATAGTTCGGTAATGACAACGGAATAAGTAATGTCGGGAAAAGTTATGGAATATGTGATAAATATGGAAAGCCACATGAGAGGATCCAATGAGGGGATCAAGCCAAGTGAAGTATGATTGATATTTATAGATCAATCCTATGATCAATCAATCCATAGTCATGGAGTTGTAGTTAAATTATTTAAAATAACTTGGATGGATAAGATCGTATCAAGAAAATAGATCAGTGGTAGCAAAAGTATCTTCAAAGTAAATATGGGTGGAAGATAACATTTCATAGCATCAAAGTGAATTTACTTGTTTGATAACTGATCAACAGATGAGGAGGATTCAACAAAGTGATTGACGGTTCACAAGAGTTGTGGAAAGAGATTTGCATAATCCCATTTCAAAAAAGATGGGAGGCACATTCACAATGTGAAAGGAAGCCACAATTAGAAATCCACAACTGTAGAAGGATGAAGTTTTCGATTGCAGAAAGGTTGTTGTGGAAAGATAATTATGTAAGAAAATTTAGAGAAGAGTCAAAGTGGACATCCACAATCCGCAAGCCACAATTGCAGAAGGAATGAGTTCCCACAAATTGCAGAAAGGTCGTTGCATAAATACAATTGCGGAAAGATGATTGTGGAAAAGGCAATGTCAAAAAGATTTATTGTGGAAATGACATTGCGAAAAGGATGTTGTGGAAAGGAAACCACAGAAGGTCATGGCTAATAAATTAAATAGAGTTAAAAATGACAAATAGAGAAGTACTTTCGAATTAGTTTATTTTTTTGTAAAGAGTCACGATGCAGATATGTGACTGTTGAATGAAGAGATGTGTTTGAGAGTATATAAAAAATTCTTTAAACCTTCAAATAAACATCTGTGTACATTCAATTGAGATATCGATTGATGTAGAACATACATTGATAAAACTATCATATCAGGGTGGTAGGGTGGTGCTAGGGAAAGATATTTTCCTGCAAGGGGGTCATAGCCTCCTTCTAGTAGTAGCTGGTAAATAGGGTGTCGTATAATCCTCTTATAAAATACTAATAAAACTAGGGGGTCGTAGCCTCCTTCTAGTAGTTTTTGGTAAATAGGGTGTAATAACATCCTTGTCTGTAGTAGCAGGAAAAAACTATTTGTAAAATATAATTTTGCAGTAACATGAAGTATTTGTGGTTTACCCAATTGGGATTCCACGATAAATTTTGTTTTGTGTGTTCTTTTTTATCATGTGTGCTGATGAATAAATTAAAAGTGGTTTATATTGTTAAAATTTATCAATACTGATTCACCCCCACCCTCTCAATATTGTCAAATATTACTACAATTGGTATCAGACCGGGATCCTTCACTACAATATAAACCACTGGAAAAAACATCCTATTAAAAGCCACTATGGATAAACAAGGGATAGGCACCAACATACCTCATTTATTTATAGGAGATAATTATGCATAATGGAGTGTAAGAATGAAATGTCATCTAATGTCTCTTGGATACAAATTTTGGAGGTCTGTTGAAATAGAATATTAATTACCGAAAGATGTACCTATAGAAGAAGGATAACTAAGCCAATATGAGGTCAATGCAAAATATATGAATGCAATTTTGAGTGGGTTAACACATTCAGTATTTGTAAAATTCATGAAATGTAAAACATCCAAACATGCCTAGGAAAAACTAAAATCTGTCTATGAAGGAGAACCCAAAGTCAAGGAATCCAAACTTCAAACCTACAAAGGACATTTTGAAAACCTAAAAATGAAAGAGGAACAGAATATGTTCTAAGAGTAGATGAAATTGTTAATTCCATTAGAGGCATTGGAGCATAAATGTAGTCGAAAAGGTATGGAGAACCCTTCCAATGAAGTATGACTCAAAGGTTTCCTCTTTAAAATAATGAGATGATATTAAACTTATGTCAATAGATGAACTACATGGGATATTCAATGCCTATGCGATGAGAACATGACAAAATGTATCATCAAAGAAATAAGCAACCTTTAAAGCCGTATCCAAGATCCAATCTGGGGACCTAGATGATGGGGAAGCTCTCTTCATCAAGAAAATTGAGAGAGGAATTGGAAAATACAAAGGGAATCTACACTTGAAATGTTTTAACTATGGAAGGATTTGACATTTTGCTAGAAAGTGTCCTTACCCAAAAAAAGAGGATAGTGTTATCACCCTATAATTTTCCTATGCTTGTGGTAGGAAATCATAGGGGTAACCATTTCAAACCAATATTTAGACTGTAGTCTAGCCTTATAGTCTAAGAGGTCTCTCTCTTTGTCATAGAACCAAATTCACAGAGACAATTAGCTTTAAACAAGCAGTCATAAGACTATATTCTGGTGCTAACAGGGTATATGTAGATTTAAAAATGGTGAAACAGACAGACAAGGAAAAACATTGGGAAATGGATTCAAGGAATGAAACATTCAAGGGCTTACAACAAATAATAATCAGCAATAACCTTCATAATCTGAGGAAAAATAGGCAACAATGTTCAATAAAATATCTTTAAAGGGATGGAAGAGGGGAAATAAGAAGAATCCCGATGCAACAAGAGGAACATAGATGGGGATGAATCTCCTAAACACACATTTAGAAGAATAAACAACAAAGGCTAGTAACTGCAATGGAGAAAATCATATGAATTCCAAAAAAATTACCAAAAACACCTAAATGAATGCATAATCTAATGCAAAGAATGCTTGACAGAGAGCGAATCCATCACATGAAACTAGAAATCCATTAGCATAAAATACACATGCATGAAAATGAAGTTTACACAGGGGAAACAGATTGGACACTGAATGTCGTGATGAATCTTGAAAACTCAGAGCATACTTTTCATTAAATCTTCCAAGAAAATGATAGACCTCCAAAACACAAGAGCTAAGGATTGTGAATGAAATATTTCAAACCTTTATTCCTATTTCGAGGGCACATTTATAGAGTCTTGGGATCCTGATGCCAACCTTGAAATAGATCCCAAAAAAAAAGTTACAGAATATGGGTATCAAATCTGAATGATTATAAAATTCAAACAACCTTTGATCTGGAAGATTCACCATGATTTGCTAACAAAATAGGAAAGCATGATGAAATGCACATGCTGGGAAAAATGGAGAAAAAAACACCTGAAGACCATGCATACCAATTGAAAACGATGGATCTTTGACGATATGCAATAGTTTTGAACTACAGTTTTTCCTTCCCTCTTTTCAGCTATGGAAATTGAACCTAGGTGTTAGAACAATTACACACAAAGGAGACTGAATATGGAGCAGAACACTAATATGTATTGAATAAGTGTACAATAGCCAAACTTGTGAAGTCATAGGCTACCACAATAAATAATTACATGAGATATTTGAATGCATTGGGATGCCATTCGAATTGGTCAAAAGCAGGCTTACTAAAACTAAGGAAATCCCCCATAGGTGTATAAAGCAACTTCCAAATCTGTCTAGGAGCTCACGAATTGGAAAAATCAATTAGGGAGGCTAATAGGTGATGGAAGGACAACTCATACATGCTTTTATTAGGATAAAAGAGTGGAGGATTATGGGGACAAAAAACAAGTTAACTTCACCTAGTCAAACTTTCCCAATTGCCTTAAAACTCAGTAAAAGCAACAATAAAGCAAAAAAAGCAGATATGCACTAGGAAGGCCAGGAATAAAGCATAAATGATTCCAAGAGGTTTCCCAAGCACTCCATGACTCAGTTTTAGCAATTTTGACCATCTAGGACATGTGGAGGACAACTTGCATAGAGTGGAATATGGAAACTAGGCAAATAAGACAAAAATGGAGATAATTAATGTCTAAGGTAGCTAACTATGGGTTGATTATTCTAACACCCCCCCTTAAGCCTGAATTATGAGTAAAATATCAGAAAATAATAGGGCCTAGCAAAAATTCTTAGTCACCCTTTACATACTGCATGTCCATTTAACCATGGAAAGAGGAAAAAATCTAGTGGGAAAAATCCTCCCTTAAACATGGACAGTAAAACAAAATTTGAAAATATTTTCATCAATCATGCTTCATAGCTTGATTAGCAATCCCCAGCAGTGATTTGAGATTGCTGAAATTCTTCTTACAAAAAACTTTGGTGAAGATGTCTGCTACTTGTTCTGAAGATGAACAGAAGAGTAGGGGAATGGTGCCATCATGCACAAGCTATCTGATGTAGTGCATATGGATATCAATGTGTTTGGTTCTCTGTCTCTGAACTAGATAATTGCAAATTCAAATGGTACTCTGATTATCATAATAGATAGTATTTGAGTATTCTGATTCAAAGCCACACTAACCAAGTAACCCCTGCAACCATAAACATTGAGTTGCTGCATTTACAACTCCTATGTACTCTGCTTCTGTAGATGAGAGTGCAATGGCACTCCGTTTATTGCTTGACCAGTTGATTCGTCCTTCAGCAAGCATGAACACATATCTTGATGTTGAATTTCGATCTGTGTTGTCACCTGCCCAATCACTGTCAGTAAACCCAATCAAACCAAGATCATATTTAGCTTTGTAGAAGATCCCATGAGTCCTTGTTCCCTGAACAAAGTTAAGGATCCTCTTGGCTGCTCTCCAATGGATCTCATGAGGCTGATCCATGTATCTTGAAGCCACACTTACTGCATAATAAATATCAGGTCGAGTATGTGTAAGGTACAGCAAACACCCAATCAATTTCCTATACAGTGTATTATTTACCATAGGTGAAGAATCTGCTTCTTCAAGCTTAACTCCTGAAAGGAAGGGAGTCTTGCTTGGCTTGCAATATTTCATGTTGAATTTGTTCAGAAAAAACAAAGCATACTTGGACTAATTTACTTTTATTCCATGTTTGGTTTGAGCAATCTCGAGACCCAAGAATTGGCTCAATAACCCCAAATGAGTCATAGAAAATGCATGGTTCATTGCATCCTTCAAGGAGGCAATTTCATCCTTTGAGCTTCCTATAATGAGAAGGTCATCTAAATACAAGACAATAATCATCAAAGAACCATGAATCAGCTTCCAATAAACATTATGATCATACTTGCATCGAACAAAATTCAATGATAGCAGAAATCCATCAATCTTGGCATACTAAGCCTTGGGGGCTTGCTTAAGCCCATACAATGATTTATTTAGCATGCACAAAAGAGATGTATTAGTAAAAAAATACTTGAGGATTCTGCATGTAAATATATTCAGTAATATCTCCATTCAGTAAATCACACTTCACATCCATGTGATGTACCTCCCACTGCTTCGAAGCTACAATGGCTAAGGCTAGCCTGATGGAGTCCATCTTTGCCACTAGTGCAAAGGTCTCATTGTAGTATATTCCATGTACCTATGAGTATCCCTTGGCTACCAATATTGCCTTATATTTCAAAGGTGAACCATCAGAAGAAAACTTTGTTTTGAAAACCCACTTACATTGAACTAGCTTCCTCCCTTGGGGAAGATCAACCAGCTCCCAAGTGTTGTTCTTCTGGAGTGAGATGAATTATTATTTCATGGATGTTTTCCATATTGGATCATGTTCTGCATATTCATATGTATGTGGGTCTAATTCAACCATCAGATATCATTTCTCTGCAAACAAGGGGTGTTTCATACACAGGGCACTCTCAAACTGAGATCTAGTCCTCCTAGAATCACTAGGATTTCCAGCTAGTTCCCTAGCTGCATGAATGGTCTTTGTTGCCCATTTTGGTATTGTAGGAATGTTAGTATCTGCAATTAAATCATCATTATTAGACATATCAGAATCAGAAAACTCATTTATCTCTTCACTTAAATTCAGTGGTTCTGGTGGTGAAGAAGACTCCCCAACTTCAACTGCTGCTAAAGGCTCTTCTTGGAAATGAACACTCCTTTCAATGAAGGCTTTGTTTGTGCTCAAATTTCTCATCTTGTACCCTTTGAATTTTTAGAGTACCCAAAAAATAGACACTTTTGGCTTTGGGGCTACAAAGCCTTCCTCTTTTCTATTGGAATTCTAGCCCAAGCCTTTGAGCCAAAAATACTGAAATGGGTCACATCTGGCTTGTGCCCACTCCATGCTTCGAAAGGAGTCTTACCATAAAGTTTTTTATGAGGTTCCCTATTCTGGATATATACTGCATAGTTTATAGCTTTGGCCCAAAACTTTGGTGGCAAAGTCTTAGCCTCCATCATGCAGGTTGCCATCTCTTTCAGTGATCTATCCTTCCTCTCAGCAACACCATTTTGCTGTGGTGTGTAAGGGATAGAATGCTGCATTTGAATACCTAAATCTGCACAATATTGAATGAACTCAGACTTGACACACTCACCACCATTGTCAGATCTGAGGACCTTGAGTTTCCTCCCAGACTGGTTTTCAACTAAAGCGTTAAAGACTTTGAAGAGGCCAAAAACTTCAGACTTGTGTTTTAGGAAGTAAACCCAGCAGAACCTAGAAAATTCATCTATGAATGTCAATGCATATTTGGCTTGACTCATTGAAATATGAGGAAATGGGCCAGCAACATCACCGTGGATCAACTCAAGAGGTGCATAGGTTCTCTCATGACTAGCTTTCTCAAATTTATGCTCTGGGTGTTTTCCTAAGATGCAACCTTGACAGACTCCTTTGGAAAAATTAATCTTTGGTAACCCTATGACCATTTATTTTTCACTAAGATTAGAAATATACTTATAGTTAATATGGCCAAATATTGCATGCCAAAGCTTGCTTTCCTCATTAGCATGAATCATAAGAGAAAAGGGGATTGAGTATGGTAGAAAATGTGAAAACATGTATACCTTCGAAGTGTGATTTGCAATGACTTTACCGCTTGAGATCTCTGTGATCTCAATTTCATCATGAGAGAATATGACCTTATTTGGAGACCCTATGTGGGTCATCTGATACATAGATAAGAGGTTAGAGGCAAGACCTGGAACATAAAATACATTGCTGAACTTACCATGGTCAAGATCAATCCTCCCTTTGCCCAAACTTTCAGTGAGAGAGTCATCTCCCAGTCCTATTGGTGGAACTTTCGACATGTCAATTGAGGTGAATGCCTCCTTGGTTGACACCATATTTCTTGAAGATCCATAATCAATGATGAAACTAGGTGAGCTTGATGTGCCAACAACCAATGCATGAACTCTCTCTCTGTCTTCTAAATTTGATCCTCCTTCCCTCTTCTTTGAGCTGTCAGGAAGGGATATGCCATTCTTCTCCAGGAGTTGGGTCAGCATATCAATTTTCTTCTTCATGTAGGAGCTTTTAGGATGATTTCCCTTACTGCAGTATGCACACTTGCTCATTTCTCATTTGTTCTTCTTCTTCTGGGGGTTCTTCTTGGAACCTTGGGGCTCCTCTGGAGACTTGTTCTTGTCTCTCTTTTGCTCATGTGGATTCTTATATTTCTTATTTCCTTTTGAATCCACCCTTGAATCTCCAGCCCATCATCAGCTTGGTCTTTGGAAGGTTTGATGGTGCCCATCATCACTAGTTGATCTTGTTCTTGTGTGAGAGATTCCATGAACTCTGCAAGTTTAGGCATCTTCCAGGCTTGAGCTGTCAAATTGGTGGCATGGAAGGTCAAAACAAACATTGAATAGTTAGGTCCAAGCTTCAAGAGTATGGACAAAACTAGTTGCTCCTCCTTCTTTTTGATTCCACACTGTTTTAGCTGCAAAACAAGGGCTTTAAACTTGGAAAAGTAGAGTTGCAGGGATTCGAAGCTGCTGGGACTCAAGGAGATCAATTCATTCTCAATTTTATGTCCTCTCATCTCATATTTTTTACCAAAAATATCAACAACCTTCTCCCATACTTCATTTGGTGATGTTAATCCATCAAGATGGAAAAGGAGGTCTCTGGATATGCTCAGACACAGAAGACCATAGGCCTCATCCCTCCCGTTGTGCCATTTAATTTTCTCTGCAGCTGCATTGGGATCTACTTCGGTTGCCATATTCACTCTATTGAGGCCTTTCTCTCTCAATAGTATATCCATCTCTTATTTCCATTCAAAGAAATTAAATGGAGTCAAGATGATCTTCTAAGATTGATTCATAGCTCAGAAATTGTCCCTTCAGTCAGCAGAATGCTCCCAGCCAATGATCTCGAACCTGCAATAACAATATGAAGGAGAGAAATTGATATACAAAGGCTCTAATACCATGTGGAAATTGAACCCAATTGTTAGAACAATTACACTCACAAAAATTGCCAGTTACACATGCAAATTACACACAAAGGAGACTGAATATGGAGTAGAACACTAATCTATATTGAATAAGTGTACATAGCCATCCTTGTGAAGTCATAGGATGCCACAATAAATAATTAAAAGAAATATTTGAATGCATTGGGACGCCATTCGAATTGGTCAAAAGCAGGCTTACTAAAACTAAGGAAATCCCCCATAGGTGCATAACGCAACTTCCAAATCTGTCTAGGAGCTCACGAATTGGAAAAATTAATTAGGGAGGCTAATAGGTGATGGAAAGACAACTCATACATGATTTTATTAGGAGAAAAGAGTGGAGGATGATGGGGACCAAAAAATAGTTAACTTCACCTAGTCAAACTTTCCCATTTGCCTTAGAACTCAATAAAAGCAGCAATAAAGTAGAAAAAGCAGATATGTGCTAAGAAGGCCAGGAATAAAGCAAAAATGATTCCAAGAGGTTTCCCAAGCACTCCATGACTCATTTTTAGCAAGTTTGACCATATAGGACATGTGGAGGACAACTTGCATAGAGTGGAATATGGAAACTAGGCAAATAAGACAAAAATGGAGATACTTAATGTCTAAGGTAGATAACTATGGGTTGTTTATTCTAACATCTGCTTCTTCCCCTTTATTTTTGAGTTGTTGATTTTGGCAGAAGCACTTCGAGCCATCGGGATTTGAACTCTCTGCAAATTTTTATTTTGATCTTTCTGCCTCCGCATTTCCGCCTCCGCCTCTCCTCCCCCACACCTTCCTGGAAAACAAAAATCGGAACTTTAACCTTTTGTGAAAGGAAAATTTGATTTTCCACTTCTGCCCCATTGATCTACAAGGGGATTTTACTGACCGTTGGATCTAGTTGACCACGAAAATCATAATTTCAACTTTTGGCGACTAAATTATTCTATTTCCATTTTTTTATTTTCTCCCTTTCTGTTCTTTCCTCGCCTTTGATCAAAGTGGAAGCCTACTGGACTGTTGGATCTAGAGAATTGTGAAAGGTAGAAGATCAACTTTCCATGATCAATTTCTTAAGCTTCCTGACTTTCAATCTCCGCCCCTCTTCTCTTTTCCGTACCATTGATCTGGGTGGAATCTTTCTGGACTGTTGGATCTTGGAATGTGGAAGGAAAAAGTAGGAAATCTACCCTTTATAATAAAATATTTACCTCTTACACACTTCCACTCCTAATTTTCCTTGGGTGGAAATGAATTTTGGCCCTATGATCTTATCTTTGATGCGTCCGGTCCGTCCATTCTGGTCCTCCTTTAACCTTGATCGGATTTTTCTTACTTGGGAACATTTCCAATGTCACGTTGGAGTATTTTTTATTGTTTTGACACTTTTTACTAGGGGTGGATCCTTTAGAACATTCTCAATGCTTGCTCAGGTTATATAATATGAAAAAATTTCACCCTACCCCTCATTCTTTTACTTGTCTATAACTTTGCATGGGCATTCGAGTAGATGCCTTCAAAATTTAGCATAGGTGCTAACAGTGGCTCCAACTTGAGGATTCTATCCTCCCTGTGAGGTATAAAATAAATGCATAGACCATGTGCCTTCTCCTTTTGAATTCACCTGAGAAAAGAAAACTAAGTGACAACCCCTTCTGGAGACCTTACTTCCTTCACCTTAAGCTTTAATTCTAACAAGGGGTGCTATCCACACATGTAATGCTTAAAATAAAATGGTATATACAATGAAAAATGGATATGAACTTACTATTATAGAAAATAATGTTTGAGGATCCTCCCATTTACAGAAGCTCCAAATACTAGACCGCCTTCTATCTCATCCAAAACATAGGCATTATTTCTTCTGAAGTAAACAATTTTATATGGGCCTTTCCACAGGTGATCAAATTTACCATGCTTCCCCTTATCCTCATGTGGTGCATCTCACAAAAAAAATACATCCCCCAACTGGAAATCATCGGGCTTATTTTTTCTTTCAAATATTTCTTTCATTTTTTTCTAAAACTTCTGGGTTCTGTCAAATAATTGCTCCCTCTGCTGCTGGAGTTCAATCAACTAATGCATCCTCCTCTAGGTTGTATGTGTCTCTTTTTCCTCTTCCTGTAAGGTTTTTATCACTGGAAGACTTAAGGAGCTAGGGAATATTACCTCAAAACCATAGACCGGTTGGACAGGTGAGGTGCCAATGGATTTCTTTATGGTAATCCTGTTATCCCACAAAGCATGAATCAACTTTGTGTGCCAAGCCTTCTTGTTTTCCTGTAACAATTTCTTGATGATTCTCATAAGGATCTTATTTGATGATTCTACTAATCCATTTCCTTGTGGATAGTAGGAAATAGAGTGACCCAATTGTTTATGATATTTGTAACAAAAATCCACCATCTTATTTGACTTGAAAGTAGGATCATTATTAGTGATTATCTTCTTGGGGACCCCAAATATTGAGAGGATATGCTCCTCCATAAACTGTATGATCACTGTCTCAGTAGCTTGTCTTGTGGGGATGACCTCTATCCATTTAGTGAAGTAGTCAGTAGCAGTAAGGATTCACCTGTGTTGTACTAAGGAGTGTGGATTTATTTCTCCAATGAAGTCTAGTCCCCATTGCTGGAAAGGGGCTTCAACCTGTATGGGTTTTAAAGGAAATGGAAATAGTTTCCTTATCTCATCAAATATCTGACATTTGTGACACGAAGTAAATTTATTGTGTGTATCAAAGAATATGGTAGGACAATAAAAGCATGCCCTCATGATTGTGTTTATAATGGGTTTTCAATAGTGATGGCCTCCAAATTCGCATGCATGGAATTCCTCATCGAGTATTTTTTCCTCCTACTCATCTATAAAGTTCAGTAGCACTCCTCTTTACTCCTTGCAATACAATTTTCCCTATAAGATGCAGAACCTAGATGCTTTGTTCTTGAGAAATATATACCTTGTCTTGTCCATACCCTACAGGGCCTGCAAATGTTGTAACACAAATATGATATTAGTGTACTAAGGGGATGATAGAAAGTGCTCACCTACTAGGGGACCTGGTTGTCCTTAGAGTTTGTGCTCTTCTGCTGACAATTCATTAATCATGTGTAGGAAGAGAGCATCACAGTTGGATTGGGCCATAATCTTGTCTATTCCATGGCCTTTTATTAATTTTGTTGGATTGATTTCTAGTTCATACTCAAGCAAAAATACTATCCACTTTCCCCTTCATCCCTTAGGATTAGGTTGGGTCAGAATATCCCTTACAGTGTTGGTGAGGACATGAGCAATGATATGGGGATGTAGGATGTACACTCTAAAATCCTTTAAGGCCTACACGGGGGCATACAATTTCTTATCCAGGATATTATACTTCATGGGAGAATCTCTTAGGGTCTTGCTATAAAAATAAATGGTTTGTTCATGTCCCTCATGATTCTTCTGAAACACTAATCCTACCACTATATGCTCTGAGACAAATGAAAATACGAGGAAGTCTTTAGAAAAGTTCAGTATTGCAAGTACATGTGCTTTAGATATGACCTTCTTTATGTCTTCAAAGGATTTCTTAGATTTGGGATTCCACTTGATCTCTTTATCCTTTCCTATCATATCATTTATATACTTCACTATCTCAGCAAAGGCAGCAATAAATATTCTCAGAAAATTTACCCTTCCCAGAAAGGACTGAACCTCCACTCGAGGGAGATCTATTTTTCTAATTTCCTCAACCCTATTCAGATCTATCCTGATTCCTTCCTAAGAGATTATGTGCCCCAACAACTTCCCTTCTTTCATAGCAAAGAAGGACTTCTTCGTATTCAAGGAGATGCAAAAATTCCTACATTTTCTAGCTTCTCATCTAGGGATGTCTGGCCTAATATTCACCAGTAATTTGTTTGATTATTAGCTTAGAATCCCCATGTAACACCACCCTCTTGACCTGGAGCTCTTTCAATACCAAAATCACTATTATCATAGCCTCGTATTCTGCTTCAATGTTTGTACAGTCAAAATCAAGATTGTAAGAATAATTCAAAGCTCACACTCTTGGGGGTCTCATACACACTCCAGTTTTTTCCCCTTCCCTGGATACTGACCCATCAAAACTCACCTCCTTTACTCGATCCAACTCCTCCTAAGTGGGTACAAAGGCAATGTTCTGTGAAATTCAGTTGTCTATGTCTCCTTCTATAAAGAAAATAGATGATCCCATCTTAGTTTCCAATGCATATATGGGATGATTGTTTGGCCTTTCAGCACTGGTGACCATGTAGGATAGCATTTTCTCCCTAAAAATCCTTCTCTGCACTCCAAAAATGGGGATAGTAGCATAGGACATATCTGTTTGAAAAGTACCTTTAAGTTTGGCTGCCCAAGATCTTGATAACAACATCCCAAACTTTGGAGGCATGTTAGATACAACCAAATCCATGAGCAGGTTCTTGGTAGGGATTTGGGCCAAAGAGACGACTAGATATTTTATTAGTACTAGACACCTGACTTTGTTGGAATCAAAATAAAAAGGGTTTTTGTATGCCTTGGTGACTTCCAATCCCAGTTCCTCCATGACTACCCTGGGCATTAGATTGTGGGAGGCTCTTGAATCATACATGGCATTGTGGAGGTATCGTCAAAACTGTGTAGTTACTTTTATTTATTTATTCATAAGCGCAAGTACTTGGAAACTCAAGCACAACATAGAAACATATGTTTTCTACTTATGCTTGACTATAACATATACCTCATATTTTTATCCAATTTTTTGTTATATTAAGTCCTACATACAACTCTATGGAAGGATAAATGTTGCAACCTAGATCTTTGCATTATAAAATTATTTATTACTAAGGTAATTTGTATGTATTTAGATCAACATTCATTTAAATGCCTCATAGGAAATTAAACCTAAGTCTAGAGAGTTGTTATCGGGTATATAAGAAATTTCGTTTATAACAATGAAAATATCGAAATCAAGTAGAGTATAATTATTTTATCTTCCTATGTACTTTACCAAATGAAAATGCAAAAGATTGCATGATAAGGTTATGAGCAAGGTGAAAAGCTTGTTTTAAAGGGTGGAAGGTCCATTAACTAGAGAATAAATGTAACCCAAATTTTTTTCATGTTTTAATACTAATTATATGATCCTTATTTTAAACGTAGAGATCTTATCTATGCAAAAATTGAACTAATAATACCTTCTCAAACTATACTAAGGCATCTTATAATAAAAGAAAAGTCTAGTGTTTATATGTTTTTCAAGGAGTTTAACATAGGTTATATATGCCCCTTTTTGTAGGATTTATCCAAAACTCTTAACACTATAGAACATAAACCCACAAAATATGAGTGGAAGTGGAAAACACATGGCGAGCAGTTGGTGGTTGGGTTTTTATGTTGGAAAAACCCTACTACAAAAGTTTCCCAAACCCTAAAATCTTGCATTGTTGACCCTCTCTTCGCTATTGTGAAGAACGCCACAGCTCATGGGCTCGTGGCCATTGGTGGCATTGAGTTGTCTCTCTGTGTAAAGGCCTTTGTTTCCATTTCTTTACCTCTATGTGTAAAGGCCTTCATTGCCATTGCTTTACCTTTGCAAGAGATTTCCTTCATGCATTTGTCCAATTGTAAAATGTGTCTGGAATAGCAGTGTGGTATCGGCTTTGGTTCCATCGTGGCCTTGTCTGTTGGATTAAACCATCTCAATAATGTGTTGGCTTAATTGATTATCCTACCTAGTTGATAGGGTAAGAGGCTTTCACTTGGCTTGAATTGCTGTAAATCCAAACTATTGTGCGGCCGAGGGTGATTTTCTCCAGGTAAGCTTTTGTCTGCAAAAGTTTTATCATAATTTTACCGTAGCTAGATTTTTCTTATGAATAAGAACATATTCCTTCTCTGTTTTAATGTGCAGGTTTTTTGCAGGCGCTACTAGAAACTGAGTGGCACAAAATGCTTCACGGGGAAGTTCTCCACTCTACTCAACCAACCGATAAGCCTCGGTTCTTTCCTAAGGTTCCTTCTGCGATGGGTGTGGGGTTTTTTTATGATGTTGTTTCAATTGATTAGAAACTTCTTGTTCGTGGCTACGTTGTATAATACTTGTTTGAGAAGGCCATGTGGCCATGGATTTTTTTCACTTACAGTTATTTGGATAGGGTGTAGAATATTTTACAGAAAAAATTGTAAAGGCCACTGGCTGTAACTCTTTCTAGTTGGTT
Source organism: Pseudotsuga menziesii (assembly GCA_001517045.1). Taxonomy (NCBI): domain Eukaryota; kingdom Viridiplantae; phylum Streptophyta; class Pinopsida; order Pinales; family Pinaceae; genus Pseudotsuga; species Pseudotsuga menziesii. The sequence continues at coordinate 886,331 of LPNX010962395.1, forward strand.
AGTAAATATATTAAGATAGGTTTTGAAATATTATGTGTTTTGATTAACTCTTAAAGCTTTGCTGTGTTGGGAGCCTTGTTTTTTTTTGGCACCGAACTGTGGTTGAAAAGAATCCCTGGTAGACTTGGACTATAGGGTTTTTCCACATTGGATAATTCCGTTTTTAGGATTTTTAATTTAATGGAAATTTGATAAACCATACTGCTATATATCTGAGCAATGGTTTGATAAAGGATTATGGAAGAAATTTTGTTATTGTTTAAGTCCATAATTTCGATTTTTATTAGAAAAAGGGAATTCCTTAAGATATTAGTATTAAAACTAATTATGAGTTCTTCTCTGTTAGTAAAAATATTTGTTTAAGAAAATAATTAAAAGAGAAGGGTTTGTTAATACAACCCGAGCTCTACTATGTAATTGGATTGGAATTTTCAATTTGTCTTTTCTTATATTGTTTTAGTTTATACTTGATAAACAGTTTTAATACTATTTTTGTATAATTTTTATTTTAATTCTATGCATTTATAATATGGATATTATAAAGGGTTTGATTTAAGAGAAAGAGGGTAAACTGTAAAAGCCCTAATATCTGAAGAGAAAGTAAAATAAAGCTAGTTGACAGTTTTCCCTAAATTTAGGGTTGGTAATTTTATTTTAATTTAAAACCCTGCATTATTAATTGTTTAACTAGAATGTGTTTATTATTTGATGTTTACTTACAGTATTATTAAATATTGTTTAGATGTTAATGCTAAACCTAAGTGATTACTATTCTTCATTTTTACTCTTTACTAACTATTCCTGCTTATGTTATTTTTCTATTCCTATAATATTTAATAACTATGTATAATTATAATAACCTAAGCTTATAGCTAGTAATTAATTACCGTGTTTAAAAGAACCCAGTTACACAAACAATGTACTAGTTTTTAAAAGACCTTCCTTTATGATAGTTCATGTTTATCTTTTTAATAGGTGTATTCTAACTAACAAAACTTCTGAACATTCCTATAAGGAATCTATATAAAGAAAATAAACATAATCCTATATTCTTGATTTGATTTATCCATTAGAATTTAATCTCACCTGATGTACTAGAGTACTACCTTCTTGAAGGTGTGGAAAACTATAGTTAGGTATTTTATTCTTCAGTAAATTTGAAATTAAACCTAATCATTTATTCTAATACATATCTAATCCATAATTCATCTATCTTTTAGCACTAAAATATTTTCTCCAAGTAATTTTAATAACAGATGAAAACAAAAAAACAAATATATTATTTCCTAAATTCATTCATTCATTCTTGTTCCTAAGCTTGCAAAGATAAATTAGAAAAAACATGTAGAACTTGACAATATAGCAGATGAGGAAACAACTTTAGGAGCCCGTTCCTCCCAACCAATTCCTGAAGATATATGAACTACAAATCTTAGGACCACCGAGCCTGTCTACTAGTCCACTTGGTTGAAAGAATTGGGTGAGAGAACTGGTTTAGAAACCTCTGCAAATCCATAGAGTAATCAACAGTAATATTTTTTCCTGTAGCAGTAAGAAATAAGCTCAAATCAACTGAACTAGTTAAGAACTTCAACATTTTTCACTCAAAAACTTCTTCTTGTCCCCTCCATCGAATTTCTTGTGCACTAATTTCACTCATAAATTTCACAAGTAAAGAATGAACAACCTCAGCTGAATTCAATGGGAAGTTTTTATCAGCATGCCTAGGACTTTTGGGTCAGGTTTCACTTAATGAACCACCTTCTCTTGTTCCACTTTCTTGGGGAACATGACCAAAAAAATAGTGAAGTTTCCTCCTGCAACAACTAGAAGTAGTTTGAGGATGCTTCCAAGTGTCAATCTGCTCTCAACCCATCCTATTCCACCAAGTGTCCAGTAAAACACTCATTTAACAACCTCCCTTAAGCTGTTGTCTCATATTTCATTTATTTAATAATAAAATATTCAGTAATTAAATGCAATTATCCTTGACCCCACTTGGTAATTAATTACAACTTTATAATAAAATTAAAACATAATGTCTCCCAAAACATAAAATGTTTTTGCAATTTGGGGTATGTGACATATCATCTTGGATATTTAGGGAGTCTGACATTTCAGAAACTTATCTTGGAGGCTTCAACAATTTGGAAACTTTATAATGATATTCATATTTTTTTAACAGCTCAGTGAGAGGGACATAGATTTTTATCTTTGCAATTTCAGCCTCTAGACTAAATGAGTTCTGCCCCTTCTCTCACCCTCTTGGATGGTCTTCCTTTTCCACCCTCCCTTTGGGATCTGCTAAATTTGTGGAGGTGTCCACAGGGGGTGGGATTCTCTTTGATTTGCTTGTAGAGGCTTTGTTTGCTGCCTCTTTATTTTTTACTATAGGAACATCTATGTTCCTCAGAACAATATGTCTCTATGCCTCCATGAAAACAACTTGCTATACCCTCTTGAAGTCATTTGTTTCTCTGGAAGGAATCTCTCCCCTTTCAAGGAAAGCCTTATCACGTTCTTCCTTGGTTAGAAAGGTGGAGGGTGGGTCAGTGTCCAACTTATGGATTTCATCTTCTACCTGATCTTTTCCATCCAACTCTACATAATTTTCCTGAAAGGGATCCCTAATAGGTGGATCATGAGGGTTTCTTTGGTCCCTCTACCTGTTTTATGGAATTGGAGGTCTTCTGGAATTCAGGTTCCTATTTTGTTTCTCCTGATTTTCCCTGTGCCATGGTCTACCATCCAAAGTGAATCTCTCCATCATTCTTTCCAAGGTCCTCGTCATCATGTCTATTCTGGCCTCTTGTGAGATAGAGGTAGAGGGATCCTCAATTTATTTGTATTTTCTTCTCTCTCCTCTTTCTCCTTCCTCTCTTCTCCATTCTCCCCCATATCTTATCCATTCTCCTTCCTCTTTTATTTTCTCTCCTTCTTCCCTTCTCCATTCTCCCTCCTCACTTTTCTTCTTTCTTGCAACAGTCAAGTTTACCTCCACCTCTATTGCATATTTCATCATATCTACCAAGGATGTTGATCTCCTTTCACTTAGACACATGGTAAATTCACTATCAAAATATTCAGCATAGTGGAGTTGGGTAGAACGAATGGGAGGTTAGAATTGGGAAGGAATGGCATTGTATAATTTCATAAAACTGTCAAAAAATTCTTGGACAAATTCACTCTCTTTTCTAACCATGGAGTGATATTGGGACAGATACACCTTAGGGTTCTTCTGATCTTCCCATTTTTCCCTGAAGGAATATTCAAAGGCTCTATAGTTTTGGATGGAGTGGTCTACAAGGTTTTTGAACCATCTTCTTTCCTCTCCAGCAAGGCACTGAGCAAAAATTATGACTTTCACATCTTCATGGTCCACCTCTTCTAAATTGGTCTAGTCTAAAAAACACTCCAAGTGTTCTTCAACTAAATATCCCCTCTCCCCATTAAATTATCTGATTCTTTGGGCATAAAGTAGGGGAAGGTCATGAGGAACAACATGGAGGTTTAAAGGGGCATACCTAGCCATCCTTGGAGGTACAATACGGTTTACAAGAGGGAATAATACTAGAGGAACAAAAGCTGGGAAGCTGTGAGGAACTATAGAACTAGAAGATGAATGTAGATTTAATTTTGAAGGAGTGGGAGACAAAAATGTGGTAGCATATTTCCTTATGACAATGGGATTTAGCAGGTTTGAATTAGAAGTATGTGTAGGGAACTCTAGGTCAAGAGGTGTTGGAAATCCTCTCCGAGAGGCTTTGAGGTTAGGGGTGACCACGAAATGTAGGGAAAATCAAACGAAAAGGTATCAGAAACCAAGTCAGAGAGGATGGACTAAAATTTATCTCTAGGGAAGGATAGTCCAAAATCCTCATTGCAATGTTCATATATATCACTAACATCAATATCACCTTCAGCAAGGAAGTAAATATTTCTGACTAACCTTTGCAACCTATTGGCTTTTCGGATCAGACTTTCCGGATCAAAGACTTCTTGGAAGGATTATGCATCAGGATTTCTCCTTGTGTGGGTTCTTCGAGGCACTAGTATTTCCTAGTGGAGTCACCTTCAAAACATTTTATGGAGTCTCCAGAGCATGTACAACTAGTATGTATCTATGACCGATTGCTCAACCAGGATGTAGAGCTAAATAATGTCATTTTTTCTAGGGATGATTTTCTCTTTCGTTCCCCAGAAACAACGTCGGATGTTGTCACCCTATAATTTTCCTATGGTTGTGGTAGGAAGTCACATGGGTAACCATTTCAAACCAATATTGATACTGTATTGTACCCTTACAGTTAGAGAGGGCTCCGTCTTTGCATAGAAACAGATTCACATACACAATTAACTTTAAACAAGCAGTCAAAGGACTAGATTCTGGTGGTAACAGGGTATTTGCAAATTCAAAAAAGGTGAAACAAACAGACATGAAAACCCATTTGGAAATGGATTCAAGGCTCGAAACATTCCAAGTGTTACATTAAATAATAATAAGCAATAACCTTCATAATATGAAGCAAAATAGGCACTAATTTTCAGCAAAATATCTTTAAAGGGATGTAAGGGGGGAAATAGGAATATGCCCTATGCAATAGGAGGCACCTACCTGGGGATGAATCTCTTGAATGCACCTTTAGTGGAATAAAAATCAAAGGCTAGTAATTGCAATGGAGCATATAAGATGAAGTCCAAAACATTTACCAGAAACACCTAAACGACTGCATAATCTGAAGCAAAGAGCGCTTAATAGAGAGCGAGATTCTCACATACAACTAGAAATGCATTAGCAGAAAATACACAGGCATGAAAATTAATTTTACATAGGGAAAATAGACTAAACAGTGAACACCGTGATGAATCTCAGAAAACTTAGAGCATACTTTTCATAAAAGCTTCCAAGAAAATGACAAAGCTTCGAAACCTAAGAGCTGAGGCTTCTGAATGAAATATTTTAACCCTTTATTCCTCTTTAGAGGGAACATTTATAGAGTCCTAGGATCCTGAGACCAACCTCGAAAAAGATCCTGAAAAAACAGTTACAAAAAACGGGGATCAAATCTGAATGATTATAAAATCCCAATAACCTCTGGCAGATTCACCATGATTTGTTAACCAAATAGGAAAGCATGATGGAAAAAAATGGAGAACAAAACACCTGGAGACCATGCCTACTAGCTGAAAACAATGGTTTTTCGATGATCTGTAATAGTTTCAAACTACCCTACATCTTCCTCCTATGAAATTTCTTCTGAACCGTAGATCTTCATCCCATGTTGATCTGAGTTGTTGAAAGCTGCAGGGTAAACCAAGTTCCGCATACTGGGAGATGTAGTTAACTCCTACACATGTTCCCTTCTTCTGCATCATCGATCTTTGCAAGATTTATTTCCCTCTGTTGATCTGGGATCAAGCTGTGGGCTATGGAGGACGAAAATTGGAACTCCAACTTTTTATAACAAAAAAATTTACCTTCCCATTTTTCTACTTCCGCCCCTTTCTTTCTAAGTCATTGATTTCTGGCAGAAGCGCTCTGAGTCATCGATCCAGTAGAAAATAGAACCCAAAAATCGGTATTTGAACTCTTTGCAAAGTTTTATTTTGATCTTTCTGTCTCCTCCTTTTCGCCTCCACCCCCACACCTTCTCGAAAAATGGAAATCAGAACTCTAAATTTTTGTGAAAGGAGAAATTGACTTTCCACTTCCACCTCATTGATCTGTGTGGGGATTTTCCTGACTGTTGGATCTGGTGGATCAAGGAAATTGAAACTTGAACTTTTTGCAACTAAATTCTGGTATTTCTGTTTTCCAATTTCTCCCTTTTTGTTCTTTCCGCATCGTTGGTCTGGGAAGAATCCTACTGGACCATTGGATCTGGTGGACCGCAGAAGGAAGAATATCAACTTTCCATGATCAAATTATTAAGCTTCATGAATTTCAATCTCGACCCCTCTACTCTTTTGCAGATCATTGATTTAGGCGGAAGATTTCTGGACCATTGGATCTTGGACTGCGGAAGGCAGAAGTCAGAACTATGCCCTTTATAATCAAATATTTACCTCTCCTACACTTCCTCTCCCTATTTTCCTTGTGAAAAAATGATTTTTTTCCCTTTGATCTTATCTTTGATGCATCTGGTTCATCCATTCTAGTCCTCCTTTAACCTTGATCAGATTTTTCTTACTTGGGCACATTTTCAAGGTCGCACTGGAGGATTTTTTTACTGTTTTGACACTTTCTACTGGGGATGGATCCTTCAAAACCTTCTCAACACTCGCTTAGGTTATATAATATGAAAAAATTGACCCTACCTCCCAATTTTATATTAGTCTAGACCTTTGTAGGGGCATTAGAGAATATTCCTTCAAAATTTAGCATAGGTACTAACCGATAGAAATGATGAAGAACCTTGTTTTCATAAGAAAGATCAAAAGAATAAGACTATATACAAGAATAATTTTCAGAAAAATAAGAAAAAACGCTATTCCAAAGAAGACAATGAAGATGATGAAGTAAGTGAAAATGTTGAACTCCTATTCATGGGTTTCGAAAGTGAAATCCCTGAAGAAGAAATAGAATATGTGGTATATCTTGAATTAGAACTTATAAATTATCATGAAGAATTAGAGAAGTATAAAAGGATGTACAAAAAATAAAAAATTCACATGATAGAATTTGAAGGAAAAAACAATGATGCAGAAAGAATCATTGCTGACTTAAAAAATCAAGTTCTAGAAGTCGAAAGGGATGAAAACAATCTAGAAAAAAAGCTCAAAAAGAGAATACAAGAATATGAAAGGATTGAATAATACATTATCCACCTTAGAAATAAAATGCATGAATAATCTATCAAATCAAAGTTTGAAAATAGCTCATGGACTTTAGATGAAATCCTAAGTGTCCAAATACCATCAAGCGATAAATATGGATTAGGATTTGATAAAGAAAATAAACCAGGATATTCTTCTTGCAGAAATCAATATGGAAATAAAATAAGCTATGTTGTTGTACTCATGTGCCAAATTAAAAGGGAAGAAAGTAAGAAATATGCTTATGTCTTACAAGGAACAGATATGATTCCTAAAATACCAATGATAAGTAAACATCAACAACTATTTTTAGGAAATTATTACACCTATAAAAATTTTGGACATATGGCTAGAAATTGTAAACTAATGGTTCCTATTGAGAAAGGAATTACGCCACAAACTTCCTTCTATAACAAAAGCAGTACTAGAAGCAATTCAGAAGGAAGAAGCTACAAATATTTTTCTCCTCTACAGAGTTATAGTATAGAATGCTACAAATGTGGAAATATAGGACACCTTGCTAGAAATTGTAAACTAGTGATTCCTATGGATAACACCTCAAAATATCAAGACAAAGAGGAGAGGAAGGCTTGGAAGCAAAATGATAACATGGAATGTTCATTAGCTATATGTGCTACGGAAAAAAAAAATATATGGCATGTGGACAGTCGATGCTCAAAACACATGACAGGATACCCAAATAAATTTACAAGCCTAAAAAGAAATAAAAAAGGAAAAGTCACTTTTGGGGATAATTTATCTTCCAAAATAATTGGGAAAGGTACAGTGGCTATTAGAGACAAAATGAAAGATGAAATGTTTTTCTGGAAAAGAGCTTAAAACCAAATATTTTAAGTGTGAGCCAAACATGTGACTAAGGACACATATGTATATTTGACTCCAAGAAATGTGAAATCAGAAGAAAAGATTCAGGAAAACTTTTTGGGATTGCTGTAAGAACTCCAAGCAATGTGCATATTTTAGAAAATGAAGAACAATGCTATATGAGCCAAATTGATGAAAGTTTTGTATGGAATAGAAGGATGGGGCACCTGAACTTTGACAATCTTGTAAAAATTAGTTAGAAGGGAGTTGTAAGAAATATTCCAAAAATTATAAAACCACCAAATCATGTTTGTAGACACTGTATTCATGGGAAACAAACGAGAACAAGCTTTAAAATCAAAGAACATGAAACCTATTGTTGTAATCTCACAGATCACATAGGGTTACCAATAATACACATATAAACATATAATCATAACATACACAATAGATAGAATGGTAAGGTAGAATAACAATTGTATTAATAAGTCACATGAGGGTCCATACATACACAAAACTAAACCAAGTTCTCATTTGGCTCAATAGCCTAATATTCATGATTACAAATGGTTACAAGTAACTACCTATCGATTCGGTCAATCGACACAAATTTATGTGGCCGAACCAATCTTCACTTAGTCGGCTATTCGACTAGTTGGCTCACCGACTAGCTCCTCCAACATCTCCCCCAAGAACAAAATCTTTCTTCATCCTGAAGAAACATGGGAGGTACTCAACAGTTCACTATCTGAGGTAGTTACTTCTACTATGGTTTGTCTTTGTGGACTGTGTAGTCTGATGGTTGGTCGTTTCTACACACATTATTCCACAATGGCTTCTACTGTAATGGCAAGTTGGTACTGAAACTCTATCCAATTTTGTAGCACTTTCTGGATATCAATAGTTGAGGTTGTGATGCTTGACAGAGTCAACATTTTCTATATGTGCGACAGAAAAACAAATATATGGCATGTGGACAGTGGATGCTGAAAACACATGATAGGATACCCAAATAAATTTATAACCCTAAAAAGAAATAAAAAAGGAAAAGTCACTTTTGGAGATAAATTATCCTCCAAAATAATTGGGAAAGGTACAGTGGCTATTAGAGACAAAATGAAAGATGAAATGTTTTGCTGGCAAAGAGCTTAAAACCAAATATTTTAAGTGTGAGCCAAACATGTGACCAATGACACATATGTATATTTGACTCCAAGAAATGTGAAATCAGAAGAAAAGATTCAGGAAAACTTGTTGGGATTGCTGTAAGAACTCAAAGCAATGTGCATATTTTAGAAAATGAAGAAAAATGCTATATGAGCCAAATTGATGAAATTTTTCTATGGCATATAAGGATGGGGCACCTGAAATTTGACAATCTTGTAAAAATTAGTCAGAAGGGAGTTGTAAGAAATATTCCAAAAATTATAAAACCACCAAATCATGTTTTTAGACACTGTATTCATGGGAAACAAATGATAACAAGCTTCAAAATCAAAGAACATGCAACCCATTGTTGTAATATCGCAGATCACATAGGGTTACAATAATACACATAGAAACATATAATCATAACAGACACAAGAGACAGAATGGAAAGGTAGAATAATACTTGTATTAATAAGTCACATGAGGGTCCATACATACAAAAAACTAAACTAAGTTCTCATTTGGCTCAACAGCCTAATATGTATGATTACAAAAAGTTACAAGTAAATACCTATCGATTCGGTCAACCAACACAACTTTATGTGGATGGCCTAATCTCCACTTAGTCATCTATTCGACTAGTCATCTCACTGACTAGCTCCTCCAAAATCTCCCCCAAGAACAAAATATTTCTTCGTCTCGAAGAAACATGGGAGGTACTCAACAATGCACTGTCTGAGGTAGTTACTTCTACTATGGTTTGTCTTCATGGACTGTGTAGTCAGATAGTTGGTCGTTTCTACACACATACTTCCACAATGGCTTCTACTATAATGGCAAGTTGGTACTGAAACTCTATCCAATTCTATAGCACTTTCTGTATATCGATAGTTAAGGTTGTGATGCTTAACAGAGTCGACATTTTCTCCTAGATGGAAAGATCTTGGATGCTTTCCATGTCGGTCACCATAAATTGAGCCTTTTCTTCTACTCTATCCAATAGTCTCTTCATCTATGGGCAGATTGTGTCTAGTCTCTCAAGGATTGGTAGTTCTTGATGTACTCACTGATGTGCTTGTTTTTCTAGTTTCTGTAATTTCGATGTTTCCAATATAATCTAGTCTTGTATTGTACTCCTCATTGTTTCTTCACAACCTCGCCTCTTTTCTAGTGCTTGGATTTGTTTCTAAGTCTGGTGGGTCTGCTGAAATACTTTCCCATAGTAGGTGGACCAATTAAAGATTACTTCTTCTGTAATGATAGATTCTTCTAGGTGGTCCTGCAGTACCTTATGAGCTTTAGAGAACATTGTGTACTGTTGTCTTAGTAATCTATATGTTTCCTCTTTTTGATATTCTTTTGTAAGTTTTAGTTGTGCTTGTAGGGTTGAAACCATAGTTTGAAATAGCTGATACGATTTCTCCATTGGCTTGTCGGTGTCAACTTCTAATGGCCCTGGTATGACTGTTTGAATTAAATTTCTGCAATTTGACAAAATTTCAATTTGCTATTTCTTAGTGTTGTCGAGCTGCTCTAGTCTAGTATGGATTCTTGTTGTTGCTTCTATGGTGAGGGATTCTAAGAGTTAACCCAACTATCCATCTCTCAATTTCACTTTGTCGACTATAGTGGTCGATCCTAGTTGGTTGAGGTGGATCATTGTTAGCCTTTGTTCTTTGTGGTGTTCCTTTTCTTTTTTTCTTTTCTCTTCCTTTTGTGTCTATGCTGGTCTACCTGTTGTTCTACTTGTGGTTGATTTTTAGGAAGATAACTTCCTGACTACTGATATTCCTTGGGATGAAATTCATTAGTTGGGGGGAATTTCTAGTTGATCCCCTTGGGTAGAGCTTGCATCTTGGTGTGTATCTGGTGGGTTTGAAGCTGGTGTTTCAGGGTTTGGAAAAATTTCTGAATTCGGAGATGGTGACAGAGAAGGTGAGTGGTGTGGTTGGGATATTTTTAGTCGATGGGGGATCTTCGACTTCTGGTGGTGAATTGTTTAGGTCATCATAGAATAGGTTGTCAATCACTTGGTTGATTTCTAATATATCTTCCTGGTCATTTTCTTCCAAGTCTCCCACTGGTTCATTGGGTGGTGGAGGATGGTTAATGCTTGATAGTTTAATATATGAAGCAAGGCTTGAAATGATTTGAGAGGTCTTGTCAAGGTTCCTTAAGAATGTGGATTTGATACTTCCAACAGTTCTTGGTTTTTAAGGTATATGGCCGACTTGTTGTGATAGGGTCTAGCGTGCTGAGCTAGACTCGATTAAAGGACATTTGGTGGTAATTTTCTAAGCATATGTGAATAATTAGAGGAGTTTTTCAATGTATGCCTGGAAATCACTATCGTGGTTGAGTCGTTCTTTTAATGTTTCCAGCATATCTTTTTTACAGATATTGACAGGGCTAATGGTGAGTAGCTCTGGGATATATTCTTGTGTGATCTGGGTTGGGGATGGGAGTGGGGGCATGGAAACTAAATCAACAATATCCTCATCGACTGAAGGGTTTGTAGTTTTTACCTTTTTTGTTCTGCCTTGTTTCGCTCCTGAGTCGACGAACTGTTTGAACTGTGTTTTGACTGATATTTTATTTGTTGCAGCATCTTCTATGATGTCGAGAGTAATATCCAATAGTTATTCTTCATCTTATAACTATGATAGTATAAATTTACGTTTCCCTTCCCTTTTTCCCGATTTGATTTTTTTCTTGAGGCTGTTATTTCGAATGCTATTTTATTGAAATTTTGTTTCGTCATAGCATACTCTGGATTATCTGATTCCATCTCTTCTTCTATCTTCTCTTCTCCCCCCTCTCGTTGATGAGTCAGGATGATACTTTGTTCTGTCGGTACAACCACCTGATGTCCAGTCAGTGCACTTTCAATTTGGAGGGGTTGTGGAATAGTCATCAGTTGGAGCTTAGTGGTATCCTCTGTCGGTGTGTCCTCTGACATGAAGGTACTGATATATAGATGGAGTTCATAATCCTCCTCTTTTTCCTGATCGGTCAAGGGTTTCTCAATAAGCTGATTTGTTGATTTGAACCTTGCTGGTATTGATAGCTTGGTATTGGATTGTCGAGCTAGCTATTGGAAAATCTCATCGACTGAAGGATAATAGTCCAGAGGATTTGCTTTTGCTTTCACCCCCTGGATGTGCCAGACTACAGTGTCGTCGAGCTCTAGTTGAATGTGTGTTGTTTTTGGTAGAATTATTCAGATGTTTTGAGGCACCCTCCATGTAGTTGTCTGGACTTTTAGAGTCTAAAACCAATTTTCCAACAATACATTTCCATTTTCTAGTTCTTTCAGAGTTTTGTTTTGTGAAAATGGTTTGAAGCGCCACATGTGATATTTGCATGGTTCCTGGAACTGCTTATCTCCAACTAGACATAAGTGATACATGGCTATCCAAATTATCAAGGATGGGAACCTGATAATTCCAGTAGACTCCTAGCATTTTTCACATATGGTCTTGAGCATGTCAACAACATACTAAGCCCAGTGGTAAATTTTCCCTATGTCTGCTATTGTGTCGACTACTTCCAACATTTCTAGGTTCAGATCACTCACTCGGCCTGTGGGGGTGAGTCCTGTCACTATGATTTTGGAAACTATATCCGGTGTTCGGGCTTGTATTTGACTGATCATTAGCCCTTTTGAGTTCTTCCCTGATGATGTCTCGGATAGTCGTTCTACTAATCCATCGTTCACCCTGATTTAAAAGTCTGGTAAGCTTGTATATGATCTCGCCAAAAATTTCCAATGGTTTTTTGAAGTAGAATTTTCCATTGTGGTACCGACTGATGATAAATTTTACAGCAGTTTCTTTTGTCCCACCAAAAATCACCAAGAAAGGTGTATTCATGTAACTCATGATGGTACTGTGGCTTATTTTCTCTGCTTCCAGTGTCATTTTCTTATCTTCATAATCCCATTCTTTGATTTCAGCCCAGGTCTTTTCCCATGAAGTTTCCTGTACCTTTGCATTTTTAATGTTTCTTAATCGTCTCATGAGTGGGGTTTCAGTTGATTCTAGTTCTTTTGTTTTGGTAGTTGTGGCTCTGGTTTTCTTTGAGGCCATTTTGTCGGTCTCTTGGTCGAATTTATTTACAGGGTTTATGCTCTCAAATTTCTGAGTAGTTGGTTGCTCTATTTCTTTAAAATGCGGTAAGGAATCTTTCTCTAGCGTGGTATTTATAGGTGGAGAGGATGGAGATTTTGTTGATGAAAATATTAATGGCAGAAATGATGGTCCAAGACGATCGATTGAGGTCATGTTTAATGTGTTCTATATTTGGTGCTCCTTCTAATCGTAGTCATGAAGGCGTGATTTGACCTTTGGAGTCGTCTGTTGATGTCAATCCTGAGGGTGGTCGATGATGGCTTGTCGATGGTAGGGATGTCGGTTGTCAAAGTGCGGTCTACTATGTCTTTCAAACTTTTCTGTCATTTTGGCTTTATGATTGATGACTCTTTTTGTTGTTTTTGGGTTTTTTAGATTTTTATAGGTTTTTAAACAATTATGGCCATTATTATTATTATTTTAGATTAGTTTTGGTACTATTTTAGTCGGGCACCATTAACAAGTTTCCAAAATACTATGCCTTGTAACGTCCTTAGTTGGAATGATCCGTTGGCATGAATTTCTTCGATAGTGTAAGATCCCATCTATTATGTGTGTAAATTTTTAGGTTTCCCTTTCACTCAACTATTATACAATAGAGAAAGATATCCAACCGACAATTTTTTTTTTTAATGTTTCTATCATGCCAAGAATTCTGCTGTTTTTTTTGAAGTTCTTGATGTTGTATAGTGAGTAATTGATGTTCTTCTAGTTTTCCTAATTGTATCAGTCGCTCCTTCCTACCTTCTTCGACATTGATGTGTAAGATATATACTATCATAGGTGTTTGTTGTCAGAAGTGTAGTGGGACGATGGCTTCTTGGCCATAGACAAGTCGAAATGGCATTTGGTTTGTCAATCATTTGTATGCTTCCCTATAAGCCCATAGTACTGCGGGGATTTTCTCATCCCAATAATCCTTGTCGATATTGTAGATATTTGTTAGACCCTTTGTTAGTGTTTTGTTAAATAATTCTATTGCTCCATTCGACTGAGGGTGATCAGATTTACTTCATCGGTGGTCAATTTTGAATTGGTCTGTCAGTGCTTTGATGGTTTTTTTAATGAATTGTGACCCTTGGTCACTGATTAAGGTTATTAGGCATCCAAATCTAGTAATTGTGTTTTCATAGATAAACTTAGAAGCTACCTCACTGGAACAGGTTTCAACAGGTTCTTCCTCTACCCATTTGGTTACATATTCTACTCCAGTTATTATATACCTCACACTTGTTCTTTTTGATGGTATTGGGAATGGTCCTATGAAGTCAATGGACTAAATTTCAAATGTCAGACTTGGGTTTACTGATATCAATTGAATTTCTATACTAAACAGAGGTCGACCCAGTCATTGGCATCAGTCTCATTGGCTAACAAACTTCTTACAGTCCTTGTACAGTGTCTGCCACCATAGCCCTGACTACTGGATTTTCTTGGTAGTTGTATCTACTTGGAAATGTCCTCTTTCTAGTCCATAGTGTGCCTCATGCATAATATCTTTTTTTTCATGTTCTAACAGACATTTATGGAGGATTTCGTCCAAGCCCATTTTATATAAAAATCTGTTTATGATGTTGTATGGTGCATCTTTCATGGTTAGGATTTGTTTCTTTTTTGTACTCATGCCATCTGGTTCTTGACCATTTTCCAAGAATTGAGCTATGTATTCTAATTCTACTGAAACAAATTCTATTCAAAATAAGTGTGCATCTGGCAGGTCATCTTCTACTCCTGTCAGCTCCTCCCCCATGTCGATCCTTAACAAGTGGTCGGGTCCAACATTTAGTTTTCCTATTCTAACGATGACTTCGAATTCAAATTCCTAGAATACTAAAAACCATCGACAAATCCTCCCGTGGTGCAAAGGTTTTTTGACGAGGTATTTCAATGCTTGGTGGTCAGTATATAATATAAAAGGGTTGGTACTTTTGTAGCACAATAACCATACCCAATGCTTCCCTCTCTATTGTTGAATAGTTTCTTTCTGCTTTGTTTATATTTTTTCTACTGTATACTATTGGATAGTCCATTTCATCATCCCCTAGTTATGTTAAGATCGCGCATATTGCTAGACTTGATGCATCGATATGCACATGGAATTTGATCGACCAATTCAGGAATCTAAGCACAGGTGCTTCGACTAGTTTCATTTTTAATGTATAGAATGATATATTACATTCCTCTATCCAGTCGAACTACTGATATTCTCCTGATAGTTCTTCCAATGGATAGGTCACATCTGAATAGTGTCTAATAAATTTTCTGTAATATTTAGTATGTCCCAGCAATACCCTGACCTGTTTCGGATTCACCGGTGGCTTTAAGTCGAGGATAATATTTATTTTTGCAAAGTTGACCTTGATGCCTTCTTTGCATACAATGTGTCCTAGTAGTATTCCTATAGGGATTAGGAAGATGCATTTCTTTATGTTGAGAGATAACTGGATTTGTCGACATCGTTCTAGCATGAGCCTTATCCATTTGTAATGATATTTCAGTGTAGATTAGATTGTTCAATCATTGAAGTATACTACCATTGTTTTGTAGATGTATTCCTGAAATATTTTGACAAGAATTCTCGAAAATACTGCAGGTGCATTTTTGAGACCAAAAGGCATAACTTTGTAGGCGAATGAGAAAAATTCACATATGAATGTTGTCTTTTTCTGATCCTATTTGGCTATTGGTACTTGGTTATACCATGAGAATCCATCTATAAATTAGTAGCATTCATGTCCTACAACTTTATTTAAGATTACATCTGCATATGGTGTTGGGAATGGGTCTGTTAGAGCGACTTTGTTTAGTTCTTTGAAATCGACACAAATCCTCAGTTTTTTTGGGTCATGTTTCTTTGGCTGGACAACCATTGGGATTTCCCATTCCGACTAGTTGATAGGGTAGATAATTCCTCCTGTGAGTATATTATCGATCTCTTTTTTAACTATCTCTTTGTATTTATGAGCTAATTTGTATGGCCTTTTCTTCACAGGTCAAGCATCTGATTTTATGTCGATATTCATTTGGCCCATTTCATGGGCTAGCCCTTTGACATATTTATAGTCTCAAGAAAAGACATCCTGGAATTATTTCAATAAGTTTATTATTTCAGTTGTTTTCTCTTCACTCGAGTAATAGCCAATTTCTCCATTTTTGGTCTCTCATCATTTGATATGCCAAACTCTTTGGTTTTAATTTTTGCATCCAGCCATTCTAGTGCCTTGGCTTTGTTGATCAGTTTAACCCCTTCTTTGAACTGTGAAAATGTAGCAGGAAAGTCTACTGTGGTCATTCGGTCGATGTCTTCTTTGTTGGTTGTGTCGACTTTAAGTACTGTTCGAATTGGTTTTGTTGTTTCTGAATGATATGATTTCCATTGAAATCTTTTTCCTTATGTATTCTCATTTTCCATTTGTATTCTTGTTGACTGTGGTATTACATTGGTTTGAATGTTATTGCATGATATTTTCGGTTGATCATGGTTTGGTATCAGACTGTTGTTTCTCGTCAATTCTATGAATCTTTTTATCTGCTTTGAAGTTTCGAATAGTTTTTCATTTTGCAGTATAAAACCAAAGTCCTTGATGAAGTTTTCTCTAAGTTCGTTCCACTGGAATGTTTCACCTCATGCTTCTTCCATTTTATACCATTTATTTCATAATTTGGCTAGCATCAAGGGAAACATGTGTGTCCATGTACATTCATATTTATAACCAAGTCTTCTCCATTCTCTTTTGCATGTTCTTATGTGTTTCTCTGGGCCTTGCCCTTGGATGAAGATAGGTATTCGCACCTGTTTAGTCAGCTTCCTTCCTTTGAATATTTCTATGAAGTAAGTCGAATCGGTTGTCCAAGTTTGCAATCTCAACTGATGGGTGTCCCACCATCAAGCAGCTTGTCCTGTAAAGGTTTCTACTACGCTTTGTAGTTGGCCATGTTCACCTAGGTTTTTAGAGACTTGTTCTATATGCAAAATTGGGGACTCCCTTTCTTTATACCTTGGGTTTTGTCTGATACTTGTATTTGTTGGGGTTAAGGTAGGGTATTCCATAGTTTTCCTTTAGAATATTTTTGGGATGATGGAAACTGAGAAGCATTGATAGGTTGGTTTCTTCTATATAGCTTTAATGGTCCAGCAACCTCTTTCTTGAGTTTCATAGTTTTTGAATTCCTAATCATATAATTCTGTGTCTGAATTATATCCTACTGAGTCTTGGTTTCCTAAGTGAAGCTCACCATAGATATTGGGTTCATTGTAGTATTTGTTATTTCGAATATGATATAACTGTCTGATGTCAACTTCTTCATCGACAGGTTCAATCCAAGGTTTTCCATGGGAAGGATGAATAGGCACGATAAATTTTTTACCATTCCCTTTTAATTTTATCATTTATTTGTCTAAAGATATTGATTCTTTCATGTTTCTTCCCCATGGTTGACCTACCAAGACTAAGAAGGAGCTGGATCCTTCTTCAGGGTCTATGATTTCAAAGTCGACTTTAGTCGATATTCCTTTTATTTTCATATCGACATTTCTCCAAACCCTGATGGGTTCGATCAGGCCCTGGTCGGCTAACTTGAGGTATATTCTTGATTCATATAGTCGAGGTCTACCCAATTGTTCCCATGTATCTCAATTCACAATATTTACTTGTGAACTGAAGTCGAGGACAACTTGTACAACATGGTATCCTTTGATTTCCATATCAACAAGTGGGTCGGCCTCGCTCTTGTCTTTTTGGTTCATACTGCA
>LPNX010962395.1:904690-996604 GCA_001517045.1 Pseudotsuga menziesii
TCGACTGTCATCAAATGATTCCACTCTAGAAAATTCTTTAAACATGTCTGATGCATCATTATATAGTTGTTTTTGTTTTGTTAGGTTAGGATAATCATTCTTTTCTTTGATTTTACTTATACGTGGATTTTCATTTCCAATTTTGTCCCTTGTTGGGTTATTGTGCACAGGTTCTTTGTATTTATTACATCATGTTTTTTAACACACGATAAGACATTAACATTTTTCTTTTTATTAATCTTGTCGAGCATGGTGGGACAATCCTCTAATGAGTGATCACCCATGCCAAAGCTAGTACAAAATTTTAGATCAGTTCTATCCTTGTATGGACAGTTTGTATATCAATGTCCTTCTTTATAACATGTAAACCATTGGATGGGTCACCGTGGTCAATTGTCATGATTTCCATAAAATTGTCCTCGACCTCCATATCCCCCATGACAATTGTCAAACCGGCGCTCATACCGATGGCCTTCATATTTTTTATTATTCCGCTCATTTTGATCATTTGTTCTTTGAATGTTATCATTATTCTGTGTGGATGCATCCATTTGGTAGATTGCTTGATATTTTTGTCAATTCTTCAAGTTTAAGTGGCAGTCAGTAGTGATGTGACATTTTACTTGACAAATTGCACACCACAATGCTTTTCCATTCTTCATTTTATATGGGAAATATTTCATTGTATGTTCTCCATGTTCTTGGCAAATGTTGCAAAAGAATTTCATCTAAACAAAATGAACGTCCTATCGACTTATGTCTTGTCGACAGTTATCTTTAGTGTGTCCAGTCATGGAGCATTTTGTGCACCAGACATCCCGATTCTTGAGGTTCAGCTCTTTCAAATATTTCTGCATGATTTCTAGTTGTTCTTCCAGCCTAGTGTTGATGGGATATGCTGGGAAATATTCATCCATCTCTACTTGCAGAGCTTTGGTAAGTGCGTCTTCGTATGTTTTAAACGTCTCCAAGCTTATGTGCTACCATATTTTTTGTGGTAGACCTGCAAGAAACCACTGAATTAATAATTGTTCATCAATTACATAGTCTAGTTGGCTAAGGATATCTTTTCATCATTTTTCATATTCTCAAACAGACTCTGTTGATTTCTGAGATGTTGTTTTCAACTTTTTGGCTGCCAGATGTTTTGCATCTAGAGTTTTAAAGAAAGATAAGAATTGTTCCTTAATGTCAGCTTTGGATGCTTGAGGAATTCTCTCTGTTAGAATAATCAACCCATATTTAGCTACCTTAGATATTAATTAATCCATTTTTGTCTTATTTTCCTAGTTTCCTATATTCCACTCTATGCAAGTTGTCTTCCACGTGTCCTAGAAGTCAAACTTGCTAAAACTGAGTCATGGAGCACTTGGGAAACCTCCTAGAAACCACATTTATCATGTCTTCTTTATTCCATATCCTCCCTAGTGCATATCTTATTTTTCTGCTAAGTTGCCTGCTTTATTGAGATTTATGGAAAAAGGGAAAGTAAGACTAGGTGTAGTTGACTTGTTTCTTTCCCTCATCATCCTCCATCCTTTCTCCCAATAAAAGCATGTATGAGTTTTCATTCCATCCCTTATTACATTTCCTACTTTACTTTTCCAATTCATGAGCCTCTAAGTGGATTTGGAAACTGCTTTATGCACCTATGGGGGATTTGACTAGATTTAGTAAGCCTACTTTTTGACTATTTCAAATGGCATCCTTATGCATTTGAATATATCATGTAATTATATATTTTAGCATCCTATTACTTCACAAGGTTGGATATTGTACACTTCTTCAATACAGATTAGTGTTATGCTCCAATTTCAGTCTCCTTTGTTTGTAATTTTTTATGTTTGATTAGCAATTTTGTGAGTGCAATTGTTCTATCACCTGGGTTCAATTTCCACATGGTATCAAAGCCATTTTAGATTGATTTCTCTTCTTCCATATTTCTATTGCGGGTTTGACATCTTGATTGGGAGCACATTCTGCTAGTTGAAGGGCACAGTTCTGAGTTATGGATCAATCTCAGAAGATCATCTTGACTCCATTTAATTTATTTGAATGGAAAGTAGAGATGGAGATACTATTGAGAGTGAAAGGTATCTATAGGGTGACTATGGAAACTAAGGTAGATCCCAATGCAGTTGCAGAGAAAATTAAATGGCACAACAGGAGGGATGCGGCCTATGGCCTTTTGTGTTTGAGCATTTCAAGAGACCTCCTCTTCCATATTGATGGATTGACATGACTTAATGAAGTATGGGAAAATCTTGTAGAGATTTTTGGTAATACATATGAGATGAGAGGACATCAAATTGAGAATGAATTGATCTCTTTGAGTCCCAGTAGCTTCAAATCGCTGCAACTCTAATTTTCTAAGTTTAAAGCCCTTGTTTTGCAGCTAAAACATTGTGGAATTGAAAAGAATGAAGAGAAACCAGTTTTGACCATACTCTCAAAGCTTGGCCCTGACTATTCAGTGTTTGTTTCAACCTTCCATGCCACAAAGCTGATAGCTCGAACCTGGAAGATGACGAAGCTTGCAGAGTTCATGGAATCCCTCACACAAGAACAAGATAAATTGGTAATGATGGGCACCATCAAACCTTCCAAAGACCAAGCTTTGGTTGCTGGAGATTCAAGGGTGGATTCAAAAGGCAAGAAGAAATCTAAGAAGCCACCTGAGCAAAAGAGAGACAAGAACAAGTCTCAAGAGGAGCCCCAAGGATCCAAGAAGAACTTCTAGAAGAAGAAGAGCAAAGGAGAAATGATCAAGTGCGCATACTACAGTAAGGGCTATCATCCTGAAAGCTCCTGCATGAAGAAGCAAATTGACATGTTGAACCAAATCCTACAGAAGAATAAAATCTCCCTTCTTGATTGGTCAAGGAGGAGGTAAGGAGGATGAAATTCAGAGGACAGAGAGAGATTAAATGCTTTGGTTGTTGACACATCAAGCTCACCTATCTTCATCATAGACTCTGGAGCTTCAAGACATATGGTTTCGACCAAGGAGGAATTCTCCTCTCTTGACATGTTGAAAGGTCCACCAATAGTGCTGGGAGATGACTCTCTCACTGAGAGTTTGGGGAAAGGAAGGATTGATCTTGACCATGGTAAGTTACATAATGTATTATATGTTCCAGGTCTTGCCTCTAAACTCTTGTCAATGTATTAAATGACTCACACAGGGTCTCCAAAGAAGGTCATCTTCTCCCCTGATGATGTTGAGATCATAGAGATCTCGAATGGTAAATTCATTGCAAAAGGATTTGTTGATCACACTTCGAAGGTATACATGTTTTCACATTTTCTACCCTACTCAAACCCCTCAGCTCTTCTGATTCATGCTAATGAGGCAAGCAAGATTTGGCATGAAAGATTTGGCCATATTAACTATAAGTATCTTTGTGATCTAAGTGAAAAATGAATGGTCATAGGGTTACCAAATATTAAGTTTTCCAAGGGAGTCTGTCAAGGTTGTATCCTAGGAAAACACCCAGAGCATAAATTTGAGAGAGCTAGTCACGAGAGATCCTCTGCACCTCTTGAGTTGATCCACGGTGATGTTGCTGGTCCATTTCCTCATATTTCAATGATTCAAGACAAATATGCATTGACCTTCATAGATTAGTTTTCCAGTTATTGTTGGGTTTACTTCCTGAAGCATAAGTCTGAAGTTTTTGACCTCTTCAAAGTCCTTAAGGCCTTGGTTGAAAACTAGTCTGGGAGGAGACTCAAGATCCTTAGATATAACAATGTTGGTGAGTATGTCAAGTCTGGGTTCATTCAATATTGTAAATATGTAGGTATTCAGATGCAGCATTCAATCCCTTACACACCACAGCAAAATGGTGTTGCTGAGAGAAAGAACAGATCACTGGAGGAGATGGCAACCTGTATGATGGAGGATAAGACTTTGCCACCAAAGTTTTGGGCCGAGGCTATAAACTATGCATCCTATATCTATAATAGGGTGCCTCATAAACAAATTTATGGTATGACTCCTTTCAAATATTTGAGTGGGCACAAGCCAGATGTGACCCATTTAAGGATTTTTGGCTCAAAGGCTTAGGCTAGAATTCCAACTGAAAAGCGAAAGGCTCTGCAGCCCCAAAGCTAAGAATGCCTATTTGTTGGGTATTATAAAGATTCAAAAGGGTACAATCTGATAAAATTGAGCACAAACAAATCCTTCATTGAAAGGAGTGTTCAGTTCCAAGAAGAGCCTTTAGCAGTAGTTGAAGTTGGAGAGTCTTCTTCACCACCAGAACCATTAAATGTAAGTGAAGAGGAAAATCAGTTTTCTGATTCTAATATGTATAATAATGATGATTTAATAGAATATCCTGATAGTAATACAATACCAAAATGGGAATCAAATACCATTCATGCAGCTGGGGAACTAGATGGAAATCCTAGTGACCCTAGGAGGACTAGATCTCAGTTTGAGAGTGCCCTGTGTATGAAAGACCCTTTGTTCGCAAAGAAGTGATATCTGATGGTTGAATCAGACACAAATACATATGAATATGTAGCACATGATCCAATATGGAAATTATCCATGAAATAATAATTCAGCTCGCTCCAGAAGAACAACACTTGGGAACTGGTTGATCTTCCCCTAGGGAGGAAGCTAGTTCAATGTAAGTGGGTTTTCAAAAATAATTTTGCTGCTGATGGTTCACCTTTGAAATATAAGGGAATATTGGTATCCAATGGATACTCACAGGTACATGGTATTGAATACAATGAAACCTTTGCACCAGTGGCAAAGATGGACTCCATGAGGCTAGCCTTAGCCATTGCAGCTTTGAAGCAGTGGGAGGTACATCACATGGATGTGAAGTGAGATTTCCTAAATGGAGATATTAATAAAGAGATTTACATGAAACAACCTCAAGGGTTTGTTTCTAATCCATATTTTTTGTGCAGGTTAAAGAAATCATTGTATGGGTTCAAGCAAGCCCCCAGGGCTTGGTATGCCAAGATTGACGGCTTTCTACTGTCATTGAGTTTTGTTCGATGAAAGTCTGATCCTAATGTTTATTTGAAGCTGATTCATGGTTATTTGATGATTATTGTCTTGTATGTGGATGACCTTCTGATTACAGGAAGTTCAAAGAATGAGATTGCCTCCTTGAAGGATGCAATGAAACATGCATTTTCTATGACTGATTTGGGGTTGTTGAGTCAATTCTTGGGTCTCGAAATTGCTCAATCCCAAAATCCCAACATGGAATAAAAGTACATCAGTACAAGTATGTTTTATATTTGCTGAACAAGTTTAACATGAAATATTGCAAGCCAAGCAAGACTCCCTTCCTTTCAGGAGTTAATCTTGAAGAAGAAAGTTATTCTCCTATGGTAAATAATACATTGTATATGTAGTTGATTGGGTGTTTTCTTTACCTTACACACACTCGACCTGATATTTATTATGCAGTAAGTGTGGCCTCAAGATACATGGATCAGCCTCATGAGATCCATTGGAGGGCATCCAAAAGGATCCTTAACTTTGTTTAGGGAACAAGAACTCATGGGATCTTCTACAAAGCTAAATCTAATCTTGATTTGATTGGGTTTACTGATAGTGATTGGGAAGGTGATAACACAAATTGAAGGTCAACATCAAGATATGTGTTCATTCTTGCTGAAGGACCAATCAATTGTTCAAGCAAGAAATAGAGTACCATAGCACTCTCATCTACAGAAGCAGAGTACAAAGGAGTTGTAAATGCAACAACTCAATGTTTATGGTTGCAAAGGATACTTGGTGAGTGTGGCTTCGAAACAGAGTTTTCAAATATTATCTATTGTGATAATCAGAGCACCATTCAAATCTGCAATGATCCAGTTCAGAGACAGAGAACCAAACACATTGAGATCCATATGCACTACATCAGACAGCTTGTGCATGATGGCACCATTCACCTACTCTTCTGTGCATCTTCATAACAAGTAGCAGACATCTTCACCAAAGTTTTTTGTGAGAAGACATTCAGCAATCTCAAATCACTGTTAGGGATTTCTGATCATGCTGTGAAGCATGATTGATGACAATATTTTTAAATTTTGTTTTATTGTCCATGTTTAAGGGAGGATTTTCCCACTGGTTTTTTGCATATTTCCTTGGTTAAATGGACATGCAGTATGTAAAGGGTGACTAAGCCTTGTTTCTAGGCCCTATAGTTTTCTGATATTTACTCATAAAGTCAGGCTTAAGGGGGGGTGTTAGAATAATCAATCCATATTTAACTACCTTAGACATTAATTAATCCATTTTTGTCTTATTTTCCTAGTTTCCTATATTCCACTCTATGCAAGTTAACTTCCACATGTCCTAGAAGTCAAAATTGCTAAAACTGAGTCACAGAGTGCTTGGGAAACCTCCTAGAAACCATATTTAGCATGTCTGATTTATTACAGATCCTCCCTAGTGCATATCTACTTTTTTTGCTAAGTTGCCTGCTTTATTGAGATTTTTGGTAAAAGGGAAAGTAAGACTAGGTGTAGTTGACTTGTTTTTTCCCCTCATAATCCTCCATAATTTTCTCCTAATAAAATCATGTATGAGTTTTATTTCCATCCCTTATTAGCTTTCCTACTTTACTTTTCCAATTCGTGAGCCTCTAAGTGGATTTGGAAACTGCTTTATGCACCTATGAGGGAATTGACTAGATTTAGTAAGCCTACTTTTTTACTATTTCGAATGGAATCCTTATGCATTCTAATCTCTCATGTAATTATATATTGCATCAGCCTATTACTTCACAAGTTTGTCTATTGTACACTTATTGAATACAAATTAGTGTTATTCTCCAATTTCAGTCTCCTTTGTTTGTAATTTTGCATGTTTGATTAGCAATTTTGTGAGTGCAATTGTTCTATCACTTGGGTTCAATTTCCACACTCTTGTTATACATCATATACCAAGTCAATTCTCTTTTTTGTAAATCACCAACGAAATATGCCATCTATCGCTCTTTGAACATAACTTGATTTTCCTCCTATATTGACTCACAAACAAACCAGTGTCGTCTAGGGTCTTCATCACCCTCATAGAGGGGAATATGTGTTGATTCGTGACCCATGTCGATGTCACTGTCTCCTTCGAGAGGTGGTAGTAGTAGTGGTGGTGGGGGTGGTATTGGGATACTTTGCGTATCATTTTTTTCACAACTACTATCGATGGAACTGTTGTTCCCATCGGTCGTTTTGTTTGTCGTTTCTTCTCTGACAAGTGATCGGGTTGGGTCAACTTCTTTTGTCAATTTCCAACTGCAATGATGTGTCTGTAAGTCTGATTGTTTTGAATTTTGGAAGCTGTGTTTGGCATGGGGGGTTCTCCTTCATGTGTTAGGTAAAGCAAGTGGATACTTCGATTGCAAGGGTATGCCTAAAATGTTACCCAATTTCCTTCCTCTGGTCAATGGATTACTAAATGATTATCTTCATTTACCTCATCGTCTAGTCATCTCCATATACCAAACTCACCAGCTCTTAGTCGCAAGTCTTCTTCAACAATGGATTGAATTCAGGTACTCAGATCTGTTGGAGACATAGGTCTTACCTACTGGGGAATTTCTAATTGGAGAGCTTCTCACTGCTCTATCCACAAGTCTTCTTCCATGGGTGATACCTCTTCTTCCATTCCTTCTTCTTGTCGATCATGACCTGAATCTGGTGTATTTCGTTCTTGTTCAGTCATCCTAGTGGTCATTCTTCTTTGTAGCGCTATAGCCTACTCTCTTCTTTATTCCCTTCTTTTTAGCCTCTTATCCCTTTCTAACCTCTACAAATCCGACGTACTTTTATGTGTCACTGTCCATTTGATTTCCTTTTTAGGTCGACTTTTCATTGCTGGTGATGGTATTTTCTTTACTCGACTAGAATCATTTCTACTTTACCCTAACACATGACCAGCTACCCCCCCATAGCATACCCGACGCTTTAGAAAGATCAGATAGTTCTGTTTATTCACTTAGGAAGTACTCACACTCCCTTTCTGCAATGAATTTTTCCCACTTCTTTTGTTTCTCCGCTCAGTTGGTATTCGGTGGCGGTTCACGTAGTGATGGACAAGGCTTTATGATATGGCCCACTCCCTTCTCGATTATGAATTTGAATAAAAGGGTCGGTAAGGAGCAAAGGAACTAATCAGTGAGTTCTGTATAAAAACCTTTTCTCAATGATTTCGATTAAAACTCTTTCCTCCATAGCTTGCTCTTCGCAAAATTCATCTATGATATTTTCAAACAACCCCAGCAAGTTTGTTCGTCCGTCTTGAATCAGTTTCTCCAGTAACTCTTGGTATTTAGTTGCTTCTATCTTTTTCATCCAGAATTTTTTTCAAAAGATGAGGTACCGACTCTACAAACTTCTCATGTGTTCCAGTGAATAATTTCTCCTTGCCTGAGCAATGGTCAATCTGTTTCTCTGTGCGTAGTTCGACAAATAATTTGCTATCTTATGCTCCCACCAATTCTTAATCGCTTGCTCTGATATCATCTTCTTATGGTCATGATGTCCGTATATGTACTACCGACAACAGAACCAATGTTGTAATCTCACAGATCACATAGGGTTACCAATAATACATATAGAAACATATAATCATAACAGACACAAGAGACAAAATGGTAAGGTAGAATAACACACACAAAACTGAACCAAGTTCTTATATGCCTCAACAACCTAATATATGTGATTACAAATGATTACAAGTAACTACCTATCGGTTCGGTCAACTCACAAGACTTTATGTGGATGACCTAATATCCACTTAGTCGGCTATTTGACTAGTCGGCCCACCGACTAGCTCCTCCAACACCTCTCCACCATTAGAAATGATTCACACTAATCTTTGTGGACCAAAAAGGACTAAAATCTTTCAAGGTGAATATTACTTTATGTTATTAATCGATGATTATACAAGGATGACTTGGGTGACATTTCTTAAAGAAAAGTCAGAAGCCTTTATGAAATTTAAATCCTTCAAAGCACTTTTTGAGAATCAAGCAAATCACAGTAATAAATGTCTAAGATCAGATAATGGTGGAGATTTCACGTCAAATTAATTCAATGAGTTTTGTGAAATTCATGAAATCAAGAGGCAGTTTCCAACAACAAAACTCCTCAGCAAAATGGAGTAGTTGAGAGAAAGAAGATGACAGTTCAGGAAGCAGCTAGATCTATGCTTAATGAAGAAAAAAGTCTTGACATAAATTGGAGAGAAGCAGTATATATAGTTTTCTATATACAAAATGGAGGACATCTCCGAGTAAATAGTAACAAGACTCCTTATGAGCTGTGGTTCGAAAGACGAGCTTCAGTTAAATATTTTATTATTTTTGGGCATACATGTTACATAAAAAGAGAAGATGATAATCTAGGAAAGTTTGATTCTAGAATAGATGAATGCATATCTCTTGGATATTCTTCCAAAAAAAGGGCATACAGAGGTTACAATCTAAAGTTGCACAATATTATAGAAAGTGAAAATTTAACAGTTGATTATACTAAGTCAATAATACAAATCCAAGTAAGTGAGGATGCTAAAGAAACTGAGGATGAATAAATAAATGATAAAAAAAAGAAGAAATTTCACAAAAAGAGGATGGTCTTGAAGAAGAAAGAGTAGAAAAATAAGACTCAGAGGAAAGTGGAGGTGAATACTCTCCAAGATCTGATACAAAATATCCATCTAGGAGAATATAAAAATATCATCCTGAGACAAAAATCATAGGTGACAAAGATGCTGGAGTAAGTACAGGAAGGAAACTACTATTAAATGAACAAGCCTTATTATCAGTAGTGCAACCTAAGATTTTTGAAGAAGCTAATGAAAATCATGATTGGATCAAATCGATGAATGAAGAGTTGGATCAAATTGAGAAAAAAAAAACTTGGGAACTAGTTCCAAGACTTGCAAACAAGAATATTGTAGGAATGAAGTGGGTCTGCAAAAACAAGTAAAATGAAAATGGCAAAGTGATAAGAAACAAAGAAATGTTAGTATGTAAAGGATATGCTCAAGTGGAAGGTATTTATTTTGAATAAATATTTGCACCTGTAGATATACTTGAAGCAATCAGAATGTTCTTGGCATTTTCATGTTACAAGAACTTTAGAGTATATTAGATGGATGTAAAATTTGATTTTCTTAATGGATAACTTGAAGAACAATTCTATATTGAGAAACCTGAAGGTTTTCTCTTATCGAAAAATCAAAATCATGTTTTCAAATGTAATAAGGAACTCTATGGTCTTAAACAATATCTAAGAGCATGGTTCTCAAGAATTGACAATTATTTAAAGCAACACGAATATATAAGGGGGGCCTCTAACAGTAATATATACATAAAATTTGAAAACAAAAATATTGTCATTATTGTTGTCTACATAGTGTTTCCTCTTTACACACACCTGGGTCACGTGGCAGAAATCTTCAAACAACTCGGTGTGTCCTTGGGGGCAAGTCTCGAGTCAAGGCTGTCACCTTGTTCTTGACTCCTTCGTTTAGGCTCAACTCCTAATGAAGCCAAGGGGGGTGGACCCTATTAAGTTACTATGATAATTACTTAGTATAGTGATGTTAAATTGAATGAGTTACTTAGGAGTTTGAGATTTAACTATAGACAATCAAAGATGGCAAGATACAAAAATGAACACACGAAAGCACAATGCTGAGACACAATATATTTATAAAGCAAGAAAATAACCAGTACCTTAGAAT
Source organism: Pseudotsuga menziesii (assembly GCA_001517045.1). NCBI lineage: Eukaryota > Viridiplantae > Streptophyta > Pinopsida > Pinales > Pinaceae > Pseudotsuga > Pseudotsuga menziesii. The sequence continues at coordinate 915,423 of LPNX010962395.1, forward strand.
GGAGTCAAAAAATAAGATCAATGCACTTGCATGTGCTTGGAGTGAATGTTTTGCAATTGCCTCTTGGTACGTTTTAAGTTAAAATTGAGGTGTGAGTTGATTACAATTAGGCGAAGGGAGGACTCCAGATATACCCGAGAGTACTTGGAGTATGTCCAAAACTAAACCTTCATGGATACCCGCAAGGAATATGTGGAATGAATGGAGTCTCTAGGGATATTGTTCATAATGAACCCATTAGGGTGTGACAGAGATCGGCACCCCGAGGTCACTTTTCAGAAGTTCCCGCTTCCTTTGGGTATTTTACCACCATGATGGTTTGATGTAGGTGTTGGATTTTCACCTGTTGGTTTGTTGATTTGGGAGAGTGAGTCCTATTTATACTATTCACTCAAGTGATTTTGATATAGCTTGACTGATCGGATGAACCGCAGCCAAGTGCAGAGCATACACACCGGAGTCTTGTCAATTTTAGTAAATTTTACAATGGGTGTTCTTGTTTAAAAGAAAACCCTCCAGGAACCTCTTTCGATCCAAGTGGATCTCAATAAAGGAATCAAGGAGGGGTTAATTTTATAATAGCTGAAAAACAAATGATAGAAAAGAAAACAGATACACAATTCCTGCTTTCTAGTTAGTCCTACCACGAATCTCTTTCCCCTTTTGGGTCAATCGGGAAGTCGTGGGGTAAGTATTAAGATTACTTTGAAATATAAAATATGGAATATGAAACTGATAATGAATTAAATTATACTACCCTGCATATTATATCTATGCTATATTTAGAAAAGATGAACGAAAAAGCAAAAAAAGGACATGGACGCAAATCCCCCCCAGGGGGGATGGGGAATGGGCTCGAAAGAGTCTATTCAAAAAATTATTTTTATTAAAAAAATTTACAATATCATAGAACTTATATAATTCCTCTTGATCCTTATATGGAGTGAAATCAAGAGCTTACAAAGTGTGAAAATTAAAGGTTTTAGTCAAATGGGAGACCCTTGAGGGGATTTGAATGCTCCTGAGGCCACTTCCGAACAGCAGCTTCCTTTATTTTCTGTCAAAAATTCTAAAAAAAAGCAACAATATTAGACTGAAATATTCCCAAAAGCACTCTGAAAGTACCTTTGGTTCAGCTAACTTTTAAACAAAAAAAAGGTAAGCTGAAAACCAGTTAAAAGGGGAAAATAAGAACCAAGGAAAGCAGGATTTCCTTGGGATCTTGGATTTACTTTTGGGAAGCCAATAAGATGTGCAATTTTATTTAATAATATGAAATTTTAAGGTACAGCAAATGAAACTACCTTAACAGCAAGCTACGAATTTTCATTAAAATGCTTGCGAAAATATGGTAATTTCAGCTAGATCTCTTAAAATGTAACTTTATATGCAAAAAAAAACTAAGATCTAGACTTAGGAAGGGATATTAATAACTATATATATGTGTAATTTTATTAATGAGACATATCTAAGCAATAAGAAACCTTAATAGTAACCAGTTTGATGAAAATTTAAGATTTTTAAAGGAGGAAAAGGGGAAGAGAAGTGCTTGTTGTTGAAGCAGATCTGCAAAGGAAACTTGGTAGTAAAGCACCGAGGGGCATGATATTAGAAATATATGTTGGAAACAAATGGAATCAAACCTGAACCATATATCTTCCAGTCACGGCAAACCTGTAAGGTACACAACAAATCCTGCAAATAGAACCAATAAATCTGAAGACACATATGAGAAGTAGATGATACAGCATGCAAATAATCTTATTTAGCATACATGTATTAGCTCATTCAAACATATGCAAAAAAATAGAATTAAGTAAGCTTAATTACAATGATCTATCCCTATGATTTCATTAACCATTCAGGCAGACAATAGTTAAGTGCAAAAAATTGAAAAAATAGCAGTTTCACCTCGAATGCAGCATGATAATGATAATCCACACATGAAAGGTACTCCATAATTGAGCCTCCAAAGATTCTCTTTATTTCAACACTGATGATCAATACATAATTACAATGGCAAGCCCTTCAATCCAGCTCTAACTAGCTTGGAAGAGGGAGCCTCAGCCAGGATATATACAAAATACAGGACATCCATCCCAGGGAGGCGCAATTCCTCATGGAATCAGATGAAATCAGCTGATGGAGAGTCCATCAATGTAGAACTGAAGCTGAACTAAGCCTACTTGTCAACTGGGGGCTTAATTAAGCTGACACATCAACCCATACACCGACACATCAGTCCACAGAGCATTCAGGAGAGTCCACACATGTGGAGGAGAGAGAGAGGACACAATTCCCCATGAAGACAGCTGAAGATCAACTCTGGATCTGATTTGGTCACCTCCTTAGGTCAAGGATTTGTCAGATCCAGTCAATCTACTTCAGATATGACTGATTTCAATCGAATCAGTTGAGAATCCATTGATCTATGATTTTGGATTTGCTCCATTATTCATCAATTTATTAATTAAAATAATCAATGATTGTTTTTTTGGGGCTTTCTGACCTGGGTGATGGAAAATCACTCAAAACTAGGAAATAGTGGGTCCATGGGTTTACCTGGTGCTCTTAGCTTGAAAATGAGCACTTACATGACTGAAACTGATTATTTGGCCCACTTTTATTACAAAATCAATTTTTCCAATTAAACTATCAAAAAATAGCCTAAGTTTTTGAAAAATTAAATTTTAATAAAAAACACTAAAAAACTAAAAAATTGAAAAAACCTAGGGGGAATTAGACATGTTCATATGAATTGACCATGATGTCTAGCATGTTTATACATTGACACATAGACTCTAATAACCTCAATAGGCCTAAATGCCAAGCCGGCCACCCCAACTTTGGAGGTATGGAGTGAAAAACTCATAAATTATCAGTCGTTTATTCAACAACCAATAATAACCAAGGGAAAAAACACCCTGGGCTGATCGGATTGACAAATAAAGTCTAAGAGACTGAGTCTTTTACAGACACTATCATGCTAGAACATTTATTACAATTCCCCCATGGGATATGAACATGTGATATAGTACAACAAGCACTTCCAAGAAGTACTTCCAAAGGTCTTCTTAAGGACAAACAAGTTATCCTTGTCCAATTCATCAGGCTCACTTGATAAAAAAACACTAAGTACAACTTAGGTGGTAACACATAGATGATATCATATTTGGAAGCGATCTACACTTTTGAAGTGTAAACTTTGCTTCAAAAATGAAGAAATAATTTGAGATGTCAATGTTAGGAGAACTAACATTCTTTCCAGGATTACAATTATCTCAATCAAAAAGAGGGAGCTTCATCTCTCAAATAAATTATATCAAAAAAATGTTAAAAAAATTCAAAATGGAAGAATCCAAACTTGTTAGTACTCTAATGGTCACAGGTTGTAAATTGGGCAAGGATGATGAATCTTTAGAAGTAGATCATACTATGTATAGGTCAATGATTGGTAATCTATTATATGTAACAACTACAAGACCAGATGTAATGAAAGATGTAGGTGTGCTTTCCAGATTCCAATCAGACCCAAAAGAAACACATGCAGATGCAGTAAATCATTTTTTTAGATATCTAAAAGGAACCATGGATTATGTATTTTGGTATCCAAAAAGCAATAACTTCACCATAAAAGAATTTACTGATGCAGATTGGGAAGGAATTATTGATGATAGTAAAAGCACTGGTGGATAAAAATTATACCTAGGAGATTATTTTGTCTCATGGGTAAGCAAACTCAACCCTCCATTTCACTGTCTACAGCAGAAGCTGAGTATATTGTTGTGACATCATGTTGTACCCAAGTCATTTGGATGAAGCAGACATTGGAAGACTTGCTTGTAAAATATGAATACCCCATTATTATACATTGTGACAATACAAGTGCTATAAAAATATCCAAAAATCATGTTATGCACTCTAAAACAAAACATATCCCTATCAAGTATCATTTTTTAAGAGATAAAGTATCACAAAAAATGGTCAAATTGGAGTATTGTTGGTAGGCAGTTTTGGAGTGAAAGAAGATGAAAGATGCAGAATATAAAGGATGATGCACAAGGTGGAGAAGTCGACAAAGAGTTGGATTGGTCATAATTTTGTACTTTTTGTGATGATTTTGTAGGTTTTGGTCCAAGTAAGTTAGAGAGTCAGTTAAGGTGGACCATTTTGTAAAAGGTGCAAGCCTATATATAGAAGTAGGAATGTAGTAGGAAGATAATTTGGATAAGTGAGGACAAAGAAACTATGATTGTATGTGTGATGATATTCTTGACCTCTATGGAATATTGTTATAGGTTTTTTTCTTTGTCTCAATTGTGAGCGTGATTTATGGGAACTTGTTTTGATGCGAAGAATAATATGACATGAACGAATGTTGATGGAAACTCTTTGTCCGGTGTCTTTATTATTTTCCTGTTTTAATTGATGCAATATGAATAACTCAATGTTTCATTACGGTTGTTATGCTTGAATGATGCGACGTCATTGTGTTTTGAATAATGTCATATTTATCGATTTGTTTATGAGTAAAATTAATGTTGCAATCTAATGTATTGATGTGATCTTATATGTTTAAGTGATAATAAAACCCATGCCTGAACCTCTAAGTAATGTTGCAATAGTAGGAAGATAGAAAAAAATTAGATGCATAAGTTTCTCCTTCTTACCGCAGAAACATGGTTACGACAATTCTCCCTCAAACATATCAGGTGAGAATTCATTTGCTTCGCAAGTGTATTTGGACAGTGTAAAACCTATCTGGGCCAGTGCTTAGGGAGATTGTTAAGTTTGGGGGTGTCGACAGAGAGTGAACCCTTGTCGACAGATCTGTGTCAATACGTATATTGATATGAAGGGACATTTTTTTGATATATTCACCAATCCACTGCCCAAAGAAGCTGTTAGCACCGAAAATGAGCCAAAAGTTTGCGAAAGGATCCTTCTCGAGTAACAACAAAACCACTTTCGAAGACAGAACTGGCCTTATGATCTTCCAAGAGGGATATCTCACCAAATGTTAACTATGCAATATTTATACAAGTGAAACTATAAACTGTTTGTAAAATTGGTTGAAACAAAACACAGAACCATTGGGTGATGAAGTCAAGATATATAACAGAAATAAACAAAGGTTATGCAAGTGATTCCAACATAGGGGCAAGATAGCCACTCAGTCACAGTCAATTTATAATTATCTGGTGAAAGAGAGGAACATGAACAGACCATCAACACAGAGCATTGAAAAATGAATTATGCATCAACTTTAGAAGAAAACTTTGGTGGATATCTAAAACAACAGCAGGAGCATAGCAAGTATGAATTCCAAACTTTTATACACTACGTTTCAGATATGAAAGAAAACAAAATGGATGAGATAAACTGGAAAACAATTCACATAATAAAGGAAGCTACAAAATTCAAATATGAACGACACATGAATCCCTGTAAGAAACGCCGACCTCGACTCTACAATTTTAGTAAAATTATCTCGAAAAACATACAGAACAAAAATTACATTCGTTTCAACCCTTTCTCCTTCTTCAGGAGGTATATTTATAGAATTTGGATTTTTCAAAATGACATCCAAGAATCAAAATTTTTTACAACAAAAGGACATCCTCTAACCAAATCCGAATGTGGCCTACACACCACGATTCACACAAGACAAAAATAGAATCTGGACTACTAGACAAATAGGCTTAAAGCCTCTCCTGCATATCCCATATGGTGACAGCTGTGTAAAAACTGAAAGAGTTTTTTGTAATTGGCCATGTTCCCAACAAACCCCATGTCTTATTTTCCTTTGATTCAGCTCCAACTCCTCATGATCTAATTTTTAAATTGATGACTCAGACAATAAACCTGTAAATTTATGGAAAAATACCCTGTGAAGATATTTTAAATTCTCCCAACCTATGATACATGTGTAAAAAATGAAGGAGGTTTTGTAGATAAGCCTATGATGAATAAAAACATCCCTTAGTTTCCTGAAATTCAACTCCATATGGCTGAAACAATTCTTTGAGTGTGATGTCTCAAATAGTCCTTTGGAAAACCTAAAACATAGCCTATAAAAATCACTTTGTTTCTCCTAACCCATAATACCTGGGTAAAAACTGAGAAATATTATTGAACATGATCTTGTTATTAAGAGAAACCTCATTCAATTTTGTAAAATTCTTTCTGGTTTTCTAGAAACAATTGATTGAAATAACTGACTAAAACAGTCCTTTAAAAATATGGGAATTTTCTCTCTAAAGATGACTTCGGTTCTCTTAATCTGCAACACCTGGGTCAAAAATGAGAGAATTTATTGTATATAGGTGTGTTATGAAGAAAAAACTCTCTTAGTTTCTGAAAAATCATCTTGGTTCGGCAGGAACAATTGATTTAAAATAATGACCAGAACAGTCATTTTCCTAAAAAATAACCATGCTCTACAGCTTTAATTCTGAATTGAGCTCATTTGATCCACAATTAGTACAGTGTTCATGAGCATTGTTTTTCCAACCTACCTTCACATTCACCCAGCGAAATTATTTTAAGCCGTTGATCAGTTTTACCGGATAATGGATGCTTACCACATGTGTGAACTTGCATGCGGCATAAAACTTTCCCTAATCTCAAAACCTAATTTCTCCTTGCTAGTTGACAATGTGAAATGCATTCATGCCATTCATCATTTCCCAGCCATATCATGGCCATTGAAATATGCAGGATTTTAAATGATTTCACAAATTGAAAAATTTCACTATCTCATGCATTTTCATAATGTGAAATTTATTTGAGCCATCAGATGAAATGTGCATTAATCTAGATCGTTGATCAATGTTCATAATTATTTCCCTTTCAACTGGAATCCATTTCTTTGTATCTTCAACTAATGGCATTACCAATTGCTCCATCTTCGGATATGAAAATCTTATTTAGTGTTAATTTGTTCAATTTATTTATTGCAGAAATTTTACTTTAATTAATCTCCACATATAACTAATTATATTCTCTCCACCAATATGCGTTGATGCAAAGAATTCTCACGCTTTTATATTTTGCTTCCTTTTGATGAGGGAATTATCCCACATGCAAGGGAACACTTAATTGTAAGCTGTTTATAAACACCAATCATTTCAAATTATACCAAGGAACAATGTGTGTATTAGTCTTGGAGAGTTTGGTGCTTGGACTTTGATAGCTGACTTGGATTGTTTGTTGATGTGGCAGGTCCATGCGTGGATGCTCTTGGTGATGAGTGGTTATATGCCAATATTTTTGTCAAAAATTTCAATTTGTAAAATTTCATTTTCTTTTTGCTCCAAACACCTTTAGAATGTTTTTCCCTTAAAAATGTTTCAAATCACATGGGACAAAATATGTGTTAACAACCGGCTCCATGAGGGATGTTATCCTCCCTGCGAGGTAACAAAGAACCCCATAGACCAGGTGCCGAATCCATTAGGCTGCTCCCAATTTTCTCTGAAATCCTCAACCTATTCTGAATTGAACCACCAACTAAAACCATTCTGCAAACAAATCTCACTCTTTCAAACTATGACCTGTCACCTGTCCACATTCTGAAAATTGAAGACAACTGTAACTGCACATCTAAACTTTAAAACTGAAACTAAAATTAAAACTGAAACTGAAAACAAACTGAAAGTTGCTGAATGGAATGCTCATCTTATCGAGCTTATTCATATTTAATTACCTACCCTACTTACTAAGCATTAATTCTCAGTCAAGTAACTTATGACTTCCAATGAAGCCACTCAAGCAAATGATCCCATAAAACAACCTTTTTTTCATGCTTGATAAAAAACAAAACTGAAGGACCTAATGGCACAAAGTTATAATAAAAAAATTGATCTTTATAGTAGAGATATAACCAGCCATTACCACTGCCAAGATTCTCCATGTACTCTACCACTGGATCATAAAAAACATGGCAGCCTTCAAAAAATTATGTCATTATCTTACCATGAGAGATCTGTCCCAACTGTAAATTCCCTTGCATGTTGTCAAACTAATCTTCGAAAGAACCATGCAAGGAAAACACATGACAATTTCTAGGCGAGACATCCACAACTTCATCTAAAATTTCTGATTTTCAAACTTCATATTCTTTATATGCTTCAGTAGAAACATCATTCATTTCTTCAATAGGATTGAGCAAATAGATTTCTTCTTGACAAAAAATTTCTGAATTTGAAAAAGAAAAAAAAACATCCATTTGAGAACCCCCATCTTCTTCTTCGTTATTCAACTCTTCATTGCATACTGCTGGTTTTTCTAAAGGATCGGATTGATTGCATAACTACCCTTCTCGCTCATCATCCATTCCAAGGAAATTTATACATTCATCCACAATATCAAATTTCTGTTTTTGATCGAAAAATTTAAGTCTCTTTTTTAACCACTCAAATGAAGGAAAACACAATGAAAAACAATCACTTTCAACATGTTCAGTTTCCACTCTGTTTTCAAACTTTTGATCTTGGATTGCAATGAAATTTTCTTCACCAATAGTAATTGTGGCAGGCTGATTTCATTCTTCAGAAAAAAAATCAGTACACCCATCTCCCTTCAAATCACTCAGCTGACCATCTTCTTCAAGCAATGAGATCTTCATATAGTCATGTAAATCTTTAGGTGAAATTTGAATTTGATCAACATGCAGCAGTCTCCCTTCAACCATTATTTCAAAATCTGATTTCTCTTTACTTGCATTTTCAGAAAATGAACATGTGGAGGGACCAAAATACTGAGATTTTCCAGAATTATCATCTTCTGTGTAATCAATCACACAAACATTGTAACTTTCAAGAGATTGTTGTTGCAAAAATGAATTTTCTGATTGGGAAGGGGTGGCCTCTTCTTGTAACAAAAATTCAGAAGTTGAATAACATGAGGAAGGATTTGATTGACAATCCCAACCTCTCTCTTGGTCACACAGAGAATGACAAGAATGCTGCAAATCATCATCAGTTTCAGGAAGAGGGATATAACTGGTTGAAATAGAGCTTTGGTCTATGTCAACTTCAGTCAAGGAAGACAGTACTAACTTCTGGAAAATTTCGTGAATAGCATGGCAATTGGTTTGTCTTTATTTTTGAGATGAATATTCATGTAAGATATCTAAAACCTCTTCATCCAAATACTGATCATCACCACACCCATCTTTCACATTTTCAATGAACTCTCAATCGTGTGTGGAACAATCTTGAAGTAACAACAAAGAAGAATAATGCCTTTCAAAATGTTCATGAAATATGGTATGAAAGTCTTTAAGGGAGGATAAACTCCCTGCTGGCAATCCCTCATACCAAGAACTTGCATATCCTTCTAAACTAAACATGAACAATTCCATTGAAGAATCTTCATGCCATTCCACTGCCAGCTTATGTATATGCTTATGAAATCTAAATAAATGGATGGCAACATCATCACCCTTTTCATCATTGAATCTTGGAAGATATGTTTTCCAATTTACCGGAGGTATTTTATTGGGATAACCAGGAATGGAAGCAAGATTTGTAAGAGCATACCTTGCAGCCCGAGAAGTCATCTTGATGTTAGAGAAACTGAATCAGGTCCTCAAACTTTTCAACCTCATTTGATAGTGGAGCTGCCATAGAACATTATGAAGAATGGATCCTTGGTGGATGGAGTCACCAGGTGAAAAGAGACGTGACATTATTGATGTCTGGCCATTTTTCACCATCAACAGTTAGATCTAAACCTTTCATTTAAACCCAGGGAATAGTTGATACCTCTTCCCGTATTTGTCTTTCAGACCACCGGTCTCCCTAGTGGCACTACTACATTTTGACCAAAAATTCGACGACCGTATTGTCGGATTTTCGACACTTCCCTATCGCATGTACGAAACTATGTTTTTTTAAAGCGTCGGTGGCTTTGCATCGGTTATCTGACATCCCTCCAATCCGTCGGTTAAGCGATAGGTCAGTTTACCGTCGGTTAAATGTAAATCGTCGGTTGAGCATCGGTTAAGTGACGGCTGTAGGCGATTTTAAAAAAAAAAATTGAATAAGTGTCTCTTAAGCGACGGTTTTTTTGGCTAAGCGTTGCTTAACCGACGGTTTCGGTGTTTTTTTAAAAAAAAAATTCAATAAGTGTCGCTTAAGCGATGGGTTGTTTTGGCTAAGCATCGCTTAACCATCGGTTAACCAAAGAAAACCGTCGGTTAAGCGACGTGTAGCCAAAATGAACCGTCGCTTAAGCGACACTTATTGAATTTTTTTTTTTAATTATAAATTCTTCTAGGAAAATATGCTATAAATTCATATATTTTCCCAATGCGAAGGGTGATATATTGTGTCCTTTAAAGATTGGTGAGATAGATATAGGTCAATTGTTTACAATATCATTATTGATATTGGCATGAACCTCCATATCTAAAATAGAGCAAGTAGAAAGCGATATAATTCATTTTTGTAGAACACCTGCACTCTGAAAGAAGGTGATTCCATAGTAATTGTTTATATCCAGGTAATTGTCACAGTATCTGTAAGTTGGTTGAAACCACAATAAATGCTAAATAGTGCCACTAAGGTCAGCTGTTACCACCCGTGGATTCAGGGTTGGGCATGCTGATAGAAAATACCTTCGGGTCTCCATTGGAAAAACCCCTAGATTCTTCTAGGTGCATTTCATGCTAAGTGTTATTTCCTCTTGAATCTCAATTCTGTCTGATGGTTGGACACAAGCTGATATGTAACATTTAGCACCAAATACTAATCATCCAAACACTAAGGCATAATCAATTTCCTCTCTACTATTACTTCACTTCCTACCTCACCAAATACAATCAGATTAAAAACTCATCATTTTCACATCTCATAGCATTCATGTGACCAGCTATCACCTTCTGATCTCATAGTATTGCTGTGATCAACAATAACAGTTGAAACAAAAAAGTGTGTGAATTTGATTTTAGTTTTGAAAACATCCTCTGTATATGACAAAGACATCCCTATGCATAAATAGGGAGAATCGTAAGAAAACACCAATTAGTATAGACACGTCTCAGAGTATCAATACTTTTTAACACGAATTGAACTTCGAGTGTAGTTAACATCATTCACTAGGAACTTCAGCATGCAATTAATATGCACATTAGGAAGCATGTAATCTAATACAAGAAGCAAAAAACACAGTACAATAGCATTTAATAGTGCATAACAATATCAGAGATTAACTTTCAAAAAGAGAGGAGAAAAGCATCTTAATCACAGCTTTCAATAGCACATAAAAAACAAGGGTATTTACTATTCACCCAATAATATGCATAACCAAATTGCTTAAGGGATGTTCTATATTCAGTCAACCAGCAATATGGACATGAGGTCACCATTATCAGCAAATCTTTGAATGCCCAACCTAGGAGTTTTGTTGTAAAAGTATCAGCAGTCTTCTTCAGAAATTATGTTTTCAACAATACTGGCCACTACAAGCTAAAGGGAAGAATTTGTATCTTCATATCCCCTAGCATTCTACCAAAACACAAGTATTTCCAAATCATCATGTCATCCTTGCCAGAAACTATATCTTCATATCCACTATTGTTCTATCAAAACACAAGTATTGCCAAATCATCATGTCATCCCTGCAGGAAACTATAAAGTTAAGGGAGAAAATGATGTAAAACAGTATCAGCACTTGCTCGTAACAACAAAGTCAAAGTTAGGAACTCCTAAGAAGTATGAAGACAGGTTCACCCCTCGAGTATTAAAAAATTCCCAAATTATTCATTAATGACCAACAAGTTCATGATAGATTCTGTGATGAAATTTTTATTAAGCAGTTTTTCTAGATAAATTATGCAAGGTTCTGTTATTAACAAGAGAAGCAAATTCATCAAAGAAATCCACCAACGTTTATCGGCCTAGTCTGGAGCTTTATTTGATATAAGACTAATGAAAAATCTTGAATACTGAAAATAATGATGGCATGCTCCCTACAGATCATTCATCATAAAAACATGTTCAAGCTCATGGAACAACTTCCATATACAATGTCAATTAAAAAAATTGATGAAGGACAAACGTGTATTATTGACATTAGTTGTGATAATTTACAATGTTGTATACCATAAATGGCATACTTTATAAATACATGTAGAAAATGCCAATGCTGCATGTGCTCAGATTCTAATATTCTTGTGTTTCTCAGTGGAGCCATGATAGGACCTCTTAGGGAATAAATCTGAAATGAGATATCTCTACAATCTGGTTAAGACAAATCAAGAGAAACTGATGTTCTCATAAAATGATCTTCTGAAGTTGTTGAATGGACAGGAACACATTCAACCTCCAAATACTGAATGTCTATATTGTATTCAGTGACACCAATATTGAGGAGTTGTTTGGAGAGGCTTTAGATGAAGTTATAAATCAAAATAATAAAGAAGCATGGAAAAGGCAATACCAATGTAGTTGTAGAAAAAACCTGAATATGTATAATGTCTTACTACAGACATAATAGGGTTGTACATTCCATTTAGCAATTACATCCTAACTAGATTATGAGGTAATATGGTTAAAAGCAGCAGTGCACATAAACAAGCAAAAAGTTATGTTCCTGGTCAATCCAATTCCTGTCATAGAAAGGTCATCCTCCTCAGATGCTTATGTAGATTTCCGTAGTCTATTTTGCCTCAATTTGCAGAAAATCATATTATGAAAAGATCACAACAACCACACCACAAGTTCAATCTGGTTAGCATTGCAATAGACATTGAATGTCCATATATCATAAACTTGATTGGAAAAGAAAATAAGAATAATTTCACAAATTTCATGAATAGCGATGAAAAGCTAACTCCGTCATAGAGTATCAAAACAACTTCAAAATGTAGTCCACAAATAGTCTCTTAATATGTGACACTTACTTTAAAAACAATGCTTGGCGCCCTATCGTATCATGTCTAAGAGTTGTCTAATCCTATCCCTGTTCACTGCAGTTACCCTGCTTCAGTCCTGTGCAAAAATCTTTCATCACAACTTTTCAGAAATTCCAGAAAATAATATTGCACTGTCTTATATCCACCACTATTTGGAAGCATGTTTTGTCACAAACATATTGAAAACAATCAAGCTGCAAAAGTAGGATAGTTAAAGCATATTTACAACCTTTCCAAAAGGTCAGTTAAACAAACTTTCCTCGTCATATTATGACGTGTTTTGAGTATTTTGCATTGAACATGAAGTAGGCATATTCTAATGGTTGGCAGAAGGCATTCACAAACTGGTGCCCACATGCTCAATCACTATGAAGTTACCAGATATACCAAAACCAAGGATAGACTGTTCTTAGGCATGCATATCATCCCATTTATAGAGAAAACCTCTCTCAAAAGCATATCTACTATTTTCTTAAAAAAATCTCTTATACATGATCACTTTATTTTTCATGAGGCCATTTCACAGCAACAGATGCTTTAATATATAAAATAATATAACTTTTGACAAGAAATCAAATTAATCTTTTAGCATCGTCCTTGGAAAACCCAACAGGATCTATTGGAAGTCATAAAAAATTACTAATAAAGAATCTTAGTACATTAATAGGTAATTTAACAGTGCATAAACTTCCAGGAAATCACTAAATTTACTAGACCTTATCCTTTATCCAGTTATTAACCTATTTCCCCCATAAGATGAATCCAAATCTATTTGTTTCTCTATGACCCCATATGCCCAACATATTGCCAGGCACTAATCCTTTCTCCAACAGTAGATAAAAATTCATTATCTCTTTCTTTGCTCTCCTATAGGTCTGAAATAAAAGACAATTTAAAAAGAAATTTCAGATCTGTAATTTTGCCCATAGATCTCACTATTTCTATCTGTTATAGGATTGATTTTCTTTTAATAAAATCTGTAATTTTCAACAGTGAAGTATCATAATCATTTGATCACCCTGATTTACCCTTGAATAGTTGATAAGTGGGCTTCTTATTGCACCTCAATAAATCTGGAATTGACACCATTGAAAACCACCTAATCTAGATTGGCATAAAGTCTAATAAATCCTTTAAAATCCATATCTAAGACCTAGATGGTTTCCATTAGGGTTTACTCCCTTGTGTTAGGGAGAAAATCAACCTAAAGAGTAGGTGAGAGTTATCAAAGTGACAGTGGATAACCTCTTTGAGTTGTTCTTGGCTCTTCACCTTGTGAGATTGGACTTTAACACTAAAAGCGAGGGTTTAAGAAGTAACAGAATTTATGGCACATAAATTTCTGTAAGGTCTTGTAATTTGAAATCCCAACTAATTCATAACTTTCAAAGGCATAACATTACATGCAGCACTAGAGTCCAACATGAAATTATGAAGAAATTAATTATTAATCAAAAAGGAAACATAGAATGGAGAATGAACATCATCCCTTCCTCCTTAATTCATACCTCGACATACAACAGGATTATCTTCAACTTCATCAAACCCTGGCAGCTTCTTCACTTTCTTTTGATAAGATGGAATTTTAAGGAGTTCATGAGAGCGATCTGAATTTTCATTTTTGTCAATTTATTAGTAATTCCCGCACTGAGAAATGATTCAATGTGTGCACCTACAACTGGTTGTAGTGGATGTTGCATTTGCCTCTGTATGACAATTTTTGTTCCAAAGAGGAAATGCTCGAGTGATCAGCTGTGTACTATAATCCCATTTTGTGACTGACCTTCTATAATAACATTGAGATTGCATGACTAAATCGCTGAGAATAGTAGTGGGTCATAACCCACATGTCCAACAAAGAGCAAACAGTGTTTGAGAAAATGCCAAATAGCAAATGATTGCTCTATGTAATTTACCAGGATAATAAGAGAACGGGTTCAACCATCTTATTTCATCCTGAAGTAGTTTTTCTATACAGAGTTTTGATTTTTTTTTGGCCTACCACACCCCCTGTGTCAAAGGTGGCAGAGCAGGAATATCACTGGAAAGAGGAGAAAGAGAGACAATAAGAAGCTGAAGAGAAGACAACCAGAAAGAACTTAGAATGGACTGCCAAGTGAAATTGCTGCCAAACCGATAGAGAAGACAGAATCCTGAAGCTGCAGGTAAGAGATGAAGATCTCTCAGAAAGAAGATGGTATTTTGATAAAATTATTGAAAGGAAGAGACACAGGGAACAAAGAGGGATGAGAAGAGAAGACTGCAGGTTTGAATCCTGTAAGAAAGACAACTCTGACAGTCAGAGGATTGCTGGGTAGATGCTGTAAGGAAGACAGCTCCAATAGAGAGAGGTTGTTTGGCTAGACATTATCAGAGAGTGCCAGCTCCAGTAAAATGAATACTGGGTAGATGTTGTGAAAGAGTGGTAAGAAAACTGCCTAACTAAATGAACAGGGACAAAAAGAAATCAAGACAACAACGAAAGAAGAGGAGATAAGGATGCAGAAACACCACAACGTTGTGCTTCATTTTGCTAATCAGGTGAGTCTGATGCACTTGCAGCAGCATCGACTGAAGAATGAAGGTAACTCAAGGGTATGTGGCCCCACAAAGAGCGAACAGTTTTTGAAGAACTGTTGGACATCATATTATTGTCATGTGTAATCTGTGCCATGATACTAGGAGAATGGTTAGTTTTGCTGCACAAAGAGTTTTAATTTTTGGGGAGCCTACCATGACCCCCCCTGCATCACCTCCACAACCCTCCCTTCATGGATCTAAAATCATCATCCAATATGACAACAAGGATAAATGTCTGGGTCATCTCTCCAGCATTCGAAGGCCACCTAGAGTACTCCAGGTCAGTCAGTACCTACTACCAACCCTCCATGGATGTAACCCAAAACCATGGCTATCTACTAGTCAGTCATCACTCTTCCTGTTGCATTTCTAGGAGCCTCTGGTAGGACCCTTATCCATAGCACATCCAGGGCTGTGGTGGGAATGTTGAATGGAGTGTTATAAGAGTTTTTAGACTCGTAGAAAAGTATGAAAGCATAAAGTGCAAAAAAAGAATTGGAAGGAAGTGAACAGGAGAGAGTAAAGCGAGAATTCTTGTTAGAAGCATGGTGAAACGATATGTTGATACCACTGGCAGCATATCAGAGGATCACTACAATCCATAAAGGCATTAAGACATGGTCACAACAAAAAGTGCTTACAGATAGAAATTATATTGAATTTGTAAGTATGATGATGATCCAATTCAATGGAGCTATTTATATTTTTATCATAACCATCACCAAAACTCCTGGTCTGTGGCAGTAGTGTAATGTAATGTTAGAAGAGTTTCTAGAATGCCAGAAAAATATGAAGCAAAAAGCCTAGCGAAAACCTGTAGATTTGGGTATTTGTACAACCTAGAGTACTATGGAGTATGGACAATGCCCAGCACCGTCGCTTAAGCTTTTGGATAGAATGGTTGAAAATGGTTATGAACCAAGCATGTCTTTGTACAATTCTGTGATTCATGGACTCTGCAAAGAAGGTAAGGCACAAGAAGTAGAAAGGTTGTTTGGGAATGTATTAGAAAGTGGTTATAGTCCTGATGAAGGGACGTGGACAATGCTAATTGATGGTCTTCTTGAGGATGGAGAAACTGAAAGATTCCTTAAGCAACTAAAATAAATGGAGGAAAATGGTTTTGAACCAAATGTTAAAACATATACGGCCTTAATCAGAGAGCTTTGCAAAGAAAATAAGAACTTTGAAGAAGAATTACTCATCAATAAGATGCTGGAGAAGGGTTTGGTTCCTGAAAAATGGGTTCCCAATGAAAACAATTTCACATTGTAAGGCCAATTGAAAAATGGAAAAATACATCCTTTCCATATTTTTTATTGCATGGGGGAAACAAAAATACCAAGACAGAAATTATACCACTGTGAAAACCAGACTAAGAATTCTTGAAAATATGAAGGGCAAAAATTAAAGGGAAAAGCAAAGGCGGCTCAATAGCTTTTGTGCATAAACTTAACACGGTAACAACCAAAAATGAATTCTCATTGGCCACTTAGAAATGAAAGTATGTCAAAAATGATCTAAATATTTGAAAAATCAAGGGAAACCACATATGACAGTGTATTTGGAATCTTATATTGACTTCCCAACTCTCCATTCCTTATATGTATATTCCTTTGTTAGAAGGCTTATCAGGGGCTTCCTAGAAGGATGGATTGACTGGCACAAGGCCAACCCTTCTAACAAAGGGATTGGAAAGGATGGAACAAATAAATACAAGGCAAGAAACACTCTCTCACTGCCATGGGTTGACTTTTTAGGACATTTCTTACCTCAGCTCAAGACCTTTCAGTCATGACAAACTAAGGTTGTTTGATCGCATGGATTCGGAGTCAAAGCAAAGGGGGTGGAAGCCAGCACCCCTTGCCCCCCAGCAAAACAAGCATTGGATTGCATCAAAACTTCATCACTCACCTCCATTACTATCATCAAAATAGGAAGAGTGAGAATTTATGATGAAAACACAATACCCTCAGAATAGAAGCATGCACGCATACATTTTGAACATTTAATACTTGCAGGCAGACATATTTGGTTGTTAAAGGAAATGAACGACATCATCTTACTTAAATTTATGGAATTTTATTGCTATGGAAAATGTAAATAAAACCAAAAAATAACATATATGCCATCAAATCTATTGCAATACAAAGAATGCTGCTCCGGGCCCTTGCTCTTCTAAATCATGAAAAGTAAACTGCAAATGAAAATTGTAAAAACCCTTGGGAAAGCAGAACCCACTAATTATTACCATGGACAAAGATAAATCTGTAGAATAAGCCCACAAGAATTGTGGTACGCCATATAAATATCTTACACTGATAACTTAATTTATCCTTCATATACAACACAGAAAAATGTTTGCATTCTGGCCTTCGCTAATTCCGAAGGCATATTTTAAAGAAAACTATTGAATAAATTCAAGCTCTTAGGACTCCTGACTGAAATTATCCTGCAGTAGAGTCACAAACAATGCAATTCCTTGAAAGAGTTTGAAATTTCAAATGCTCTTTAACAAACAAACTGGCATTTATTAAAAATAATAATAAAGAATCGTAACCTCTTTAACAAGCTTATGTCTTTTTAAGTGACAATAGGACGCCAAGAACACGCTTGTCCATTCCCCATAGAATATGATTGAATGAAATGGCAAGAAATCATGATTAAAGAGAGTGTGACTTTATTAGATATAATCTCTCTTATCGTCATCTCCACCATACTGATTAGAGTTACCATTCCAAAAAGCATTTTGGTCACGAAATGATTCATCTTCATCATGTTTTAGTGTATGTATATTACTGCCCCAGCCCTTTTTTTCCACCTTGCCACTGCCGCTAGCCTTTTGATCTTTCCCAGGAACATTGGATCTTAACATGTAGCTACTATTTTGACTACCATCTTTAAATACAATCTGTAGAGATGGATTTGGACCTGTAGAAAAGATTTGGTCAGATCAAGAAGTTGCCAAGTGCAATACACAGCAGTTGAAAATTAAAATGACATGGAAATTCATGAGACATAACAACTCACCATACTGCCACAAAGAGTCTCTTCACGTGGAATCTTGATATGTGGAAGCCCCACTAAAATAGGAGAATGGATTGAAGTATGACAATATTCTTGCAAAAAGTCCAGGACTGGCTTCTCCATTCCGCAAAGAGCTGGGAGATCCCATTTTGTTGGCTTGAGATGAGGAACGCCAATCAGAGGGACTTGTCAAATATTTAAAGGGCACAAGTATCATTGCTACCCTTGTACCCAAGTTAAGCTCTGAAATCACTTTTCCCATATCTACATGGAACCAGATTTAAGTTTTTAGGAAAAAGATTTATAGATAAGGACAAAAAGGCAAAAGAAATCATGCAGAAAATGTACCAGTATTACAGCCAACTAAAATTCAAATTCTTCCATCTTGAGGTTTAAAAACAACAGCCCCCAAAGGATCCAAGCATCAAGACTCAGCAAGTGAGCAGAATGTTATCTGCTGACCCAAAATCAACTCAAGTATGGGCTTGTATAAATCCATTCCCTGTTTCCTTCCTTCCTTCCTCTATCATATGCAAATTTTGCAGAAACAAAGAAACATACAATGCAGTTGATGTGGCAAACCATTCTCAAATTACCAAGTTTCATATTCTTGTTTCATCAGTCAATGAAGAAGGAATACAAGGAACATGCAATTATTAGGATAGAATTAGGGTTTCTCTGAACAAAGCAAATAGATAATAATTAGGAAATGAGGGTTTCTCTGCCGATTCCTCCTCTACCTTAGTTTCCATTGCCTTTACTGGTGGTTCCAAATGGGGTTAACCACTTTGATACTGCTCCATCCAGAACTTTGCCATGCTGCTAGTTCTGTCGATTCCTCCTCTGCCTTAGTTTCCATTGCCTTTGCTGGTGCTTCCAAATGGGGTTAACCACTTTGCTACTGCTCCATCCAGAACTTTTCCACGCTGCTAGCTCTGCCGATTCCTCCTCTGCCTTATTTTCCATTGCCTTTGCTGGTGGTTCCAAACGGGGTTAACCAATTTGCTACTGTGCCATCCATGTCTCTATGGCCTGTGCTCCTACCGTGTTTACCTGAGCTGTCTTCGCTACTTTCAATTCATAAAAACCTTGTTTTAGTAGGGCCAACACATAAATTCCCTCCCTATTTGGGTACTAAAATGCATGTATAATAAAAAAAATGGCTATTTTAGGAAGTTGTTGTCGCTTAAGCGATGACTAAGATGGATGTATAATAAAAAAAATGGCCATTTTGGGAAGTTTCCGCCGCTTAATCCATCGCTTAAGCGACGCTTACCAACGCGACATCTCTTAACCGATGGTTATGAGAATAGCTGTCGCTTCACCGATGCTTATGGCCTCATTACAAAAAAAATGTATCCTTGTGATTTTTGGTAAGTTTAAAAAGAGAAATCCACGCGCCGTCGGATTTTTCCATCAGATTTTGGATCGAAATGTAGTAGTGTGGAGTCACCTTCTAGAATATTTTAGTGGAGTTTCCAGGGAAAATGATGCAACCTTTTTCACATGTAAGAATCTCTGTTTTCCCATAGAAACTATTTATCCTTTGAATCTTTGTCATTCTTCCCAGGGATGATATTCAATCTCATCCCTGGCAATGGCGCCAGTTTGTTAGCACCAAAAATGAGCCCAAAGGTTGCGGAAGGCCCACTCCTAGGTAACAGTAGAACCACTTTCTAAGAGAGAACTGGCCTTCTTCTCTTCCGGGAGGGATCTCTCACCAAATGTTAACTATGCCAAATTTATACAAGTGAAACTATAATTTTTTTGTAAAATTGGTTGAAATAAAACACAGAACCATTAGACAATGGATTCAAGATATATAACAGAAATAAACAAAGATTATCCAAGCGATTCCAACACAGGGGCAAGATAGCCACTCGGTCACAGTCAATTTATAATTGTCTGGTGAAAGAGAGGAACACGAATAGACCATCAACACAGAGCATTGAAAAATCAATTATGCATCAACTTACGAAGAAAACTTTGGTGGATATCTAAAACAACAGTCGAAGCATAGCAAGTATGAATTCCAAAGTGTTATACACTACATTTCAGATATGAAAGAAAACAAAATGGACGAGATAAACTGGAAAAACATTCACATAAGAAAGGAAGCTATAGACTACAAATACGAACGACACATGAATCCCTGTAAGAAACGTCGACCTTGGCTCTGTAATTTTATTAAAATTATCTTGAAAACATACATAGAAAAAATTACATTCATTTCAACCCTTTCTCCTTCTTCAGGAGGTATATTTATAGCATTGGGATTTCCTAGACCGACATCCAAGAATAAAAATTTGTTACAATAGAAGGACATCCTCTAACCAACTCCGGATGTGGCCTACACACCACGATTCACATAAGACAAAAATAGAATGCAGACTACTAGAAAAATAGGCTGAAAGCCCCTCCTGCATATCTGAGATGGTGACATTTGTGCAAAACATGAAAGAGGTTTTTGTAACTGGACATGTTTCCAACAAAACCCATGTCTTATTTTCATCTAATTCAGCTCCATCTCCTCAAGATCTATTTTTGAAACTGATGACTCAGATAGTAAACCTTTAAATTTCAGGAAAAATACCCTGTGAAGATATTTTAAATTCTCCTAACCTATGATTCCTATGTAAAATTGGAAGGAGGTTTTTGTATATAAGCCTGTTATGAATATAAAAATCTCTCCATTTCCTGAAATTCAACTCCATCTGGCTGAAACAATTCTTTGAGTGTGATGTCTGAAACAGTCCTTTGGAAAACCTAAAACATATCCTCTAAAAATCACTTTGTTTCTCCTAACCCATAATACTTGGGTAAAAAATTAGAAAGGTTATTGAACATGATCCTATTCTTAAGATAAACCTCATTCAATTTTGGAAAATGCTTTCTGGTTTTCCGAAAACAATTGATTGAAATAACTGACGAAAACAGTCCTTTAAAAATATGGGAATTTTCTCTTTGAAGATGACTTCGGTTCTCTCAATCCACAGCACCTGGGTAAAACATGAGATATTTTATTGTATATAGGTGTGTTATGAAGAAAAACTTCTCTTAGTTTCTAAAAAATAATCTTTGTTCTGCAGGAACAATTGATTTAAAATAATGACCAAAACAATCATTTTCCTAAAAAATAACCATGCTCTACGGCTTTAATTCTGAATTGAGCTCATTTGATCCACAATTAGTACAATGTTTGTGAGCATTGTTTTTCCAACCTTCCTTCACATTCACCCAACAAAATTAATTTAAGTCGTTGATCAATTTTACTAGATAATGGATGCTTACCACGTGTGTGAACTTGCATGCTGCATAAAACTTTCGCTAATCTCAAAACCTAATTTCTCCTTGCTAGTTGACAATGTGAAATGCATTCATGCCGTTCATCCTTTCCCAGCCATATCGTGGCGATTGAAATATGTGGGCTTTTAAATGATTTCGCAAATTGAAAAAGTTCACTATCTCGTGCATTTTCATAACGCAAAATTTATTTGAGCCGTTGGATGAAATGTGCTTTAATCTAGATCATTGATCAATGTTCAGTTTGAGGATTTTTAATGATTTCCCTTTCAACCGGAATCCATTTCTTTGTATCTTCAACTAATGACATTACCAATTGATCCATCTCCAGAAATGAAAATATTATTTAGTGTTAATTTCTTCAATTTATCTATTGAATAAATTTTACTTTAATTAATCTCCACATATAACTAATTATATTCTCTCCACCAATATGTGTTAATGCAAAGAATTCTCACGCATTTATATTTTGCTTCCTTTTGATGAGGGAATTATCCCACATGCAAGGGAACACTTACCTGTAAGCTGCTAATAAACACCAATCATTTCAAATTATACCAAGGAGCAATGTGTGTATTAGTCTTGGAGACCTTGGTGCTTGGACTTTGATAGCTGACTTGGATTGTTTGTTGATGTGGTAGGTCCATGCGTGGATTCTCTTCATGATGAGTGGCTATATGCCAATATTTTTGTCAAAAAATTCCATTTGTAAAAGTTCATTTTCTTTTTGCTCCAAACACCTTTAGAATGTTTTTCCCTTAAAACTATTTCAAATCAACAAGTCCTGTGTTAACAGAAGCATTTGATCATCTTAGGCATAATTTTGGAGTAATCTCCGTACAGTAAAAAGAGGAAGATGAAGAAAAAGAAGCATGTCAGGGCCCAGGGGGAGATATGTTGAAAGGGAGTGCTATCAGAAGAAAATATTTTTCATTGTTGTCAAAGGTGGAGAATGTCTTAATGCTTTAATGTTTCCATCAATGCCAAAGGGGGAGAATGTTGGATGGAATTGTCATTGATGTTAAAAGAGTTCGGTAATGACAAAGGAATAAGTGATGACATGGAAAGCGATGGAATATGTGATAAATATGGCAATACACATGAGAGGATGCAGCAAGTTGATTAAGTTAGGAGAAGTTTGATTGATCCATATTGATCAATCCTGTAATCAATCAATGCAGAGTCATGGATTTGTAGTTAGCTTATTTAACAGAATTTAGGAGGCTAAGATCGTATCAAGAAAATAAATGGATGGGAGGGAAAGAATATGCAATGTAAATGTGTGTGGAAGATAACATTTTGGAGAACCAAAGTGAAGTTCCATGTTTGATAACCGATCAATGGATGAGGAGGATTCTACAAAGCGATGTATGGTTTAGAGGAGTTGCAAAAAGAGATTTGCGGAAGCCCATTTTGAAAAAGATGGGAGGACATCTGCAATCCTCAATGTGGAAGAAAGTCACAATCTGTAATCCACAATTGTGAAGGAAGAAGTTTATGATTGCAGAATGTTCGTTGTAGAAAGATAATTGCAAAAACAATTTTCAAAAAGAGTTAAAGTGCACATACGCAACCCACAATTGTGGAAGAAATGAGTTACCACAAATTGTGGAAAGGTCATTGTGGAAAGCTATATGCAGAAGGTAATTTTGGAAATATAATTGTGGAAAGGTAAATGCAGAAAATTCAACGTGGAAAATATCTATTGAGAGAAGGACATTTCGGAAAGGACATTGTAAAAAGAAAGTTGTGGAAGGTCACGACTAATAAATTAAGCAAAGTTAAAAATCACAAATAAAGAAGTAATTTCGAATTAGTTTATTTGTCTGTGAAGAGTCACGATGAAGATATGTGACTGCTGAATGAAGATATATGTTTAAGGGTATCTAAACAATTCTTTAAACCTTCAATTAAGCATCTATGTACATTCAATTGACATATCGATTGATGTAGAACAGTTCATATAAGGGCGGTAGGGTGGTGCTAGGGCAAGCTAATTTCCTACAGGGGGGTCGTAGCCTCCTTCACAGAGTAGGTGGTAAATAGGGTGTCATAGCATCCTCTCAACAAAAGATGATAAAACCAGGGGGTCATATCCTCCTTCTAGTAGTTTCTGGTAAATAGGGTGTTGTACCATCCTTGTCTTTAGTAGCAGAAAAAACTATTTGTAAAATATAATTTTGTAGTAATAGAAAGTATTGGTGGTCTACCCAATTGATCTTAAACGATAAATTTGTGTTCTATGTGTTCTTGTTGATCATGTGTGTTAATGAATACATTAAAAGTGGTTTAAAATGTTAAAAGTTATCAATACTGATTCACCCCCCCCCTCTCCGTATTGTCCAATATTCCAACATAATGGACATGGGTTATCTGTAGGGTAGTTAAATTCTATTTTTCAAACCCCTCCACTTAGTAACAAATGAGTAGTAATTTCGGAAATACTCATTGTGGGAGGCACTTATATAAAAAATGTTTTTTCATTATTCCTGGGAACTTAGTGTTTGTTTATGACTCTATAAGAGGTCTTGTATTTTAAATGTATCAACTACTTTATGTCCACCCCTATTATGCATATCCCTTTCTATGTGGATTAAATGAAATTCTAGAATTTATTTTTGTTGACATTTCATTACATGGGAAAGAAACCTTTTTTTCATACATCG
Organism: Pseudotsuga menziesii; assembly: GCA_001517045.1. Classification (NCBI taxonomy): domain Eukaryota; kingdom Viridiplantae; phylum Streptophyta; class Pinopsida; order Pinales; family Pinaceae; genus Pseudotsuga; species Pseudotsuga menziesii. Next base: position 939,921 of record LPNX010962395.1, read on the forward strand.
GGTGATAAACAACGCAAGTTGTCACCATCATTGGCATTAGATGAGTTAGAAGGAAAGTTGGTTTTCACTTTTCCATGAGTTACACTCAATAACATATGATAGATATATTGTGGTCATGCTCATTTATGGAGGCACACACAAACAACCCATTTTATATTCTAATTGGTAGGTTAATGGGTCATTTTTGACTCCCTATAAAGGATTTCTTTTCGAAATATCTTATCATATTTTCATCATAAGTGGTTTATGAGGTTCATGTTTTTATTTAAAGGAAACAACATATTGTAACATTTTTTTCTTTGTTAAGGGAAGTTCCATTTCATGTGAATGTGGTGGAAATTAGTTGATTTCCAATTCCACCTAAGCAATGGACATGAGCCATTTTTAGGGAAATCGAATTTCAGTTTTCTACCCTCTCCACTTAGTAACATGTGATTAGTAATGGTGTCTATGTTAATTATGGAAGGTACTTACAAATACATTAATTTCTATTCTTATTGTAGGTTTAGTGCTTGTTATGGATCCCTAAGAGGGATTTCATTTTCAATGTCTTTGCTACTCTACAGGATGGCCACCCCAATTATACTTGTCCCTATGGTAGTGTGTGGGGAATGTATTAAGGGAGAAATATAGCCCATGGGATAATTTTCAAGGTTTTTTTCCAAAACAAAATCACCATTTTCCCTTTTTCCAATATGACTTCCCAATTTCCATTGGATTAATTTTTTTTACTCTAAAATTCACCGAAATCATAAAAAATTATACAAAACCCTTGGAAATTTGAATATTTAAAAAGAAATATCACCAAACATTTTATGGTTGGAAACTTGATAACTAGTAAGATTCACCAAGGTTTCTACACTTTAATAAAATGATGTATCTTTAAAATTTTCCCTAGTAGTGTGATACTTGAAAGACTTGGATTTATTGTATATGTGCCAGAATTTTTTTGGTTTAAGTATCATTATATTCCAACAATGGTGGTATGTGAGATTTTTGTTAGGTTCATATGAAAAATGGAAATTGGTCATTTATAGAGCAGTTGAATTCTAGTTCAGAATCATCCCAACTTAGTAGCACATGAGTGGTAATAAGGAAATTCTCACTGCGAAAGGAACATATTTAAACAAATTCTTTAGCATTCGTCTTATGGGATTAGTATTTTTTTGTGGCTCCCTAAGAGTAGTTTCATTTTAAATGTCTAAGCTACTTTATGGCCACTTCTATTTTTCTTGTGTCTTTTAATGTGGCTTATTTGAAAGGCCAACATGTTTTTTTGTTGACATTTCTTTGAAATTTTTACATTTCAAAAGGGTTCCTCTACTCTTGAATCACGTTTGATCCCACCTCCAATCACTTGTATTCCAAGGTATATAGGGTAGAATCCACATGATATGGGTGAGTTCAACACTTATGTAAAAGGGTGGTCAAGGATAAGGATCACTAAGTGACAATAGGGATGAATAGATTAAAAAATGGTAGGAATATTTCTCCAATGTTAAAATAGTTGTTGTCATACAATGGGAAGACCCAGGTTTCAAAATTAATTCACCAACAAAAACCTACATATACTATCCCTTTCAGCATCACCTATGAGGATGTGAATTCTCTCCCAAGGTATTTATGGGCACTGTGGGAACCAAGTTTTTGTAGTGCTAAAGGGATGGAAGGCATTAATTCTAACTATTCTACTCATCATTCATAACATACATGCAAAACATAACACACATCCATAGCAAAAAACATAGAAAAGAAGCATATCATACACATGCAATAAACATAATATTAATTAAATAAAAACACATTGAAATTTTATCCATAACCTTTATCTTTTTATTATCATCCATAATAGGTCTTACAAAACATGCGCATTGTGCTCAGGTATTATTCCTCTGACCTCCATAAAACCCATAATCCTTAAAAATAGCACATCAAAATCATACTAAACCTTCCATAAGCATCTCTAAAAGCATACCTAACATCCCAAAACCATTACATATTTATGCAATTACAATGGGGCTTAGCTAGTAACAAATGCCCCAAGACTTCCTAATGGTCTTCCTTCATTTGCATGTGTTGGTCCTTGCATCCAACTATATTTTATTATTTTGTGCATGCTATGTGGGTTGATCATGTTCAGTTCCAAAAAGTTGTCCCGAGATCCTACTCCAATAGGTCCCCAAAACTAACCTGTGGCTTGTCCCGAGCCACTAAGTCTTTGTGTTGCACTACTTTCCATGTTACAACGAACGTTTATAGAGTTTCCTTCATGGTTGCAACATTCTCATTTTAATATTCTTTTTGAGCCATAATTTATTTGGATTTATTTGGAATAATGGATGTCTTCAACTTCTCTTCGTTTTCTTACACTACTTGTTTTTATTATGCATTGTGTAGTCGTAACATATTTTGTCATCCAAAATGCCCCCTCCAGTAGTGGATCAAGCTTCTATGCAATATTCTATTGTTTGGATCTTATTCGGTTTATTTCACAATACAACTACCTACTTTCAACCATTGTAGTCATTCATTTTAGTGCTATCAGAGTAATGAGTGTTTCTTTAAGTTTATAAACCTTCTCCTGCACATAATGTAACCTCTATTCTACTGTTTGTAATTTTTCATTCTCCATTACTTAATGTCCAAAATTCTGCACTTTATTCATACACCTTTCAAATTTTACATCGAGACTCATGATGCTCTCCAATGCAATCATTGTTCTCTCTTCCCTTTGTTCCCTTTATTCAAGTGGGCTACTTAACATGGTATGTTCTTCCAAATCCACTATCTTAGTGTGAAATCCTTGAATGGATTCACTTATCTTCGTCACTTTATCTTCCAAGGGTCTATCTTCTTCCACTGGGGATTTTGGAATATTGTTGTATACCTCATCCACTAATTGTTGTAATCTTTCATTTTTCAGCGTGACCTTGTCACGTTCCAAAAATAGTTTACAGTATTATGCTTGCAATATATCATTATTTGTAGCCACTTAGATTAGCTCCATAGAAGTTGATTATGTGTGCAACTAGAATTCTTGTGTGACACTAGTCTACAAGCTGTGAAGCACATCTGATGGTATCCATGATAGTACTAAGTCGTTGTGACTTAATGCTTGTTTGCAATCCTACTTTTTGTTATGGGATATTCTAAGGATCCTATTGACATATTTAAAATATGATGCACCACTGATTCTAATGATGGCTGGTATGTCTTTCGTTTTTACTATGTCATCCTTGTTGTGCTCTTTGTTTGTTCTTCTTTTGTTTGAGACCATAGGATTATCCCCGTTGATTCTAAAATTTGGCATAGTGAGGATATCTATTCATGCACACTTTTATGTATTTCCTTTTTTTGTTGTGCAATGCACTACAATTCTTCTTTTGTTTCTTCCCTAACTTCATCACCATTATTTTCCACCCGGTCTTCCATCAAGGTTTGAATAGTTGATTCCTTTGTTTATTTACTCTTCTTGTGCTTCTATAGTGATACCTATTTATCATAGTATTTTCTCTTTTCACTAGAGTGTGGTGCCATTTTTTGCATGGTGTCACCTACATCATTCCCTGGTTCTCCTTGTTCCTAATTTTTACCTTGATCATTTTATTCCTATTGTCTCTCCCTCTGTTATTGGAAAAATGTGGTTAGTGATAAAAAAAATTGTTTCCCTAGTCTAAATGGTTTAGATATAGAACAAAACAAGTACAACTATGCAACCTTTACATAGCTTATAAAATTACTTGAATGTAAATATTTTATACCTCTTCCTGAATATTATCCTTTCCTTGTTGAATATTTTTTCAATCCAACCATGAAGAAGAGACACCTGCAAAAGATACAAAGGACAGGAAACAAGACTAAAAGAAACAAGATAATTTGATGAACTATGATAATGATCAAGAATAAAAACAGTAAACAACATTACACATTATTTATGGGAAAGGAAAAACATATTTGTATTAATGTAAATGAGGAAAGAATTACAACCAAATCCTTGATTTTGGTGCTTCTCCCCACAAGTATTTCACTCTCAAAATACAATATTTTATCCCCTCACTCCTAGAAGAATTTCAACAGAATAAATGTGCTTTCTTGGTCCTCCTTAAACCATGAAGGTAAGCTTACATTTATAGCCCAAAAGGAGATCAAATGGGTTGAGATTTACTTGGAGGAATTTGAGGGATCATCCCTAGAGGTTGGCAGCTTGAATTCCACCTAATTTGATCAGTTGGGATAATTCTCCACAATGGATTTCTTCTAGAAATATCTCAAACCCTATTTTTTTTCCTTTTATTGAGCGTTGATGCTCTTTGCACACTAGCAAGAGGCATTGGGAATGGACAACGGTCCTTACATAAAGGCAAGGAGTGTCACCGATGCATTGTCTACTAGAAACCAGCGTCATCCTAGGATGACACGTTATGTCAAGAGGAAATATGTGTAGGTTCTCCTAGAAATGAGCTCCTAACAAGGAAAAATCACCCCAAAATTTCTGTTGGCATGTGTACTCTAGTGATTTAGGAGAAATGACATTATTTTGATGTAATAGATTTCGGCCCAAAGTATGAAGCTAGAAAGATATGATAGGTGAAATACTTTGACAGATGTAGTTTGAAGGATGAGGAGGAATACTATCAGTTCAATATTTTTTTATTACCATATACTCTAACCTGTGTACTTTTACTGACTCAAAACATGGCTACCGACCAATACATTACAGATCCATGCATAAATGATTAGGTCATGGCTACCAACATACACTGTAGATCCATGATGAACAAGACTCAAATTTTGACGTAGCTACCATACATACACTATAGATATATGTCATCATGAATCAAACTCAAGAATAGCTTCCAGACATACATTATGGATCTACACAGTGAATTAATAAAAAAATAATCCATCACAACCTGGGAAGAGACAAATATTCAAGTGAATTCTTAAACACCTAAGGTCTTCATCTCAGTCCAGAATAATACAATTCTATCCATGTGAATATATTTCCTGATGTTGAACATGGTAGAAACCACTTGATTACCTTTTTTTGATGTATACCATTAAAAAATGCAAAGTAAATATCCATTGATGTCAATGATTCCCAAGGTACCCTAGTACATTCCTCCCAGGGATAATTTTAAGGAACCATATTTAAAAGTGTATAAATGTTGGTGAATATTACCAATTCTTAAAACGCCAACTATAAAATGATTGGCAATATTTTTCAAACAATATTTTAATTTCCAAGGATTTTATATCGTTTATATACTAATTTGGCGATTTTTAGGGTGAAAAATTTTTACCCCATCAAAATTGGGCGAAACAGGGCTTCAAAAAATTCAAAATGGTGAATCTTTTTTGGGAGAAAAACATGGAAAAATAGCCCACCGAGCTAAAATTCGCCCCTAAAATTATCCCTGATTCCTCCAAATCTGAATAGATGAGTTGAAGTTAAACAATCGATGGAATTTTTCAATCACAGGACAATGATGGAATCCTACTGTCGAAAGTGAGGAAAATTTCCATTTAGGCACACAAGTTCCAAGGTACTGACTAGTTTGTCAGACTAATTCTGATATAAGGTTTTTATGTCGATGAGAATATACTCACCGGAGGAGGGATGTGATGTTTCCCCCATTTTCGACATGAAACTAGAACAAAAGTGATTTTAAGCGATCTTGATTATGGAGAAACAATGGGAATAACTCAGAGATGACTGACGCAAAGGAAGGTAAGGTAACTACATAGGTTGTTTGTACTAAAATACTCCCTTGAACATTTAATGACACAACAAGTGACTTGGCAGCATTGACTCAATGAGACAGATACCATACATAATGGAAAAGACAATACGATGCATTCTTTGAATGACTCAAAGGATTATATTGACTCATGAAAGTGGATTGAATTGATTACGATATCACTACCAAACTGTTTGAATGAAATGAAGACAGGTTCCATATTCAAAGGTGACTAAAATATACCATTAATACACATGAAAAATGTTTTCCCAATCCCTTAATTTCCCCATCATGATGGATGAGTACCTCGTTTCTTTTTAATGAGATTGAAAAGGGTAACAAATGCTTGATATATATCCTCATAGGATGATTCCTATCTCACATTTTTTATGAACCTGATAAAGGAGGGCTCAGTCCCAGAAAGGGTCCTTGTTACACCCAAAAGTTGTCATTATGCTTAATCCCCTTAAGTTCTTTGGTCAAAGTATCTTTTGGAGGAGATTTTTAGGAGTCCTGACGCACTCTGCCTCCTGACATAGAGTGTAAGACCTTATTGATGACTTTTTCCCAATGACAAGAAGCACCTCTAACATTTATTTCTTATGAACAAAGTGTGTCTCCCCTCTCTGAATCCTTATGTTATTCGGAAATGAGCATCATCTGTATGATGGTTTTCAACCCTATGTATTATTGTCCTCTCTATTGATCTAACTAAGGGGAAAATTAGTGTCCATCCATGTAGAAGACATCAACGCTCCTCTATATTACAATATCCTCCTAGTAGGAATTGGTTCTTCACAATAAAGGAGGTTGCATCACCCATATTTCATGTGGTCCAATTCCCATTCCAAGGGAATATTGTTACTATTGATTAGTTATATTTTTGTTCTCCGAACATGAGTTCTAATTCTATGACCAATGTTCTACTCCTAACCTCTTCGGCTCTGTAGTATCATAACATAATATTAGGCCTTCTTAAATATTCCTCTCTTATGGGATTCTTTCCATCGAAAAATCCCCCTCGCCCTTCATAGGTCGGGTTTGTTAACATTATCTATACAATGATTCATGACACCTCGACCAAAGGGAATTCAATTGTTGATTCTACATATTTGAGTAATTTTGAAGAGATTTATCAGGCCATCGAATCCATCACTAATGACCCCACCATTAATGATCACCTTGTGGTGGTGTGAGACCCTTACCATCTACAATATTCGTTAGATCCCCCCCGTCTCTATATTATCTTTTGCAACCTCTTCCATTGGATGAATCATGATTATGGAAGTCATGTATTTGGATGAGATTCCTTGGAAACGTCATCATCATCAATATTTTTTCCTTCTTAATTACCAAATGGTTGAAGATCATTTTGAATTGTTGGTTTCATCTGATACTGTAATTATTCCTAAGTCTCCAATACGCATTCACAATATTGAGTTCAAAGCTAATATTACTAAGACTATTCTCGTTGGAATATCAATGAAATCTGAAGTTGTTGAGCATATTCAGTTGGGGAAAAAACTACTCTTCTCTGAAAATTGAATCCTATATAGCCCTTTTTAAGGAATTTAAAGAATTTTTTTCTTTTACACACGAAGAAATTCTGGGGATAGATCCTTCGATTGTCATTCATGAGATCAGTACATACCTTGATGCCAAGCTGGTCAGTCAGAAACTATGCCAAGTGCATGCATGCAAAGAAGAGGTCATTAAGGAAGAATTTGAAAAACATCTTATGGATTGGTTCATTTACCTTAATCCACTAAGGGAATGGGTTTCTAATATTGCTCATGTGACAAAAAATAAAGGTACAATTATGGTTTGTATCGATTTTAGAGACCTTAATAGGGCTTGCATGAAGGAAAACTTCCCTACCCCTTACATCGATAAAATCATTGATAAATATGCTTGAAGTGTCATATTTTCATTCATGGATGGTTTTTCCGACTATAATCAAATAGAGATACTCCCTTTCGATTAGCATAAGATAGTTTTCATTTTCCATGGGGGACCTTTGCCTACAAAAAATTGTTTTTTCGCCTAAAAAAGGATGGTGCTACATTCCAACATGCCATGTCTTATGATTTCCATGAAATTAGACATATCCTGCAACCGTATATCAATGATATACCTTCTCATTCACAGCATCAAGAACTACATGTTGACCATCTGATAGCCATTTTCTTAGATGTCGCCATTACAACATTCGATTAAACCCACATAATTTTTGTTTTTTGTTGAGACAAAAATATTTCTTGGATTCATTGTTTCTGAGGAGGGAATCCATATAGATACATTGAATATTGAATCCATTTTTGGCCCTACCCCCTCCTACAAATGTTACTAAACTTCAAAGTTTGCAAGGGAAGCTAAACCTTTTGCATCGTTTTGTATGCAACTATGTCGAGAAGACACACAGTTTCATGTGTTTGTTGAAAAAGGACACATACTTTGTTTGGGATGAACTCACACAATGTGCATTTGAAATTTTCAAAAATTCTATCACACACGCACCAGTGCTGCAACCACTGGATTATACTAGGGATTATTCCTTATATGTGGCTACGTATTTAACCGCCATCAACATGGTGCTGGTTCAAACAGATGAAAATGACCAAGAACATGTGATTTATTATTTGAGTAAGAGTCTTATCAACTCTGAAACACATTATTTGCATGTTGAGAAGTTAGCTCTAGCCACGATCCTCGTGGTCCAAAAATTTCATCACTACATTATTCTCCACACAACTAATGTGTACACAGATTCTAACCCCATGTGTTACATATTGAATAATCAAGTTCTTGGGGGGGAATAATCTCGTTGGATTGTCATTCTATAGGAATTCAAGTTAGAATTTGCAAAATCCAGTTTAGATGAATCTCTTTTCTTCATGGAACTCATGTGTGACATTCGATGTATTATTGAGGAGATACAACCCTTTGATTCATTTCCCGATGAATCATTGTTCCTCATTAGTATGTCTGATCCTTATTACGGATATTTGATTCTATATCTCCAGACTCAACGCTTTCAATATAACAAAACCTAAGATAAATGCCATCATATTCGTCATCGCGCCAAGTACTATCTTATCAGAAATGGTACATTGCATTGATGCAATTTTACATCATTGCTTAACCAATGAAGAGGTTGAACTAGTGTTGAATGATTGTCACTCAGGAGCTTGTGGAGGTCATATTTCTAGGATTTTTACTAACCATAATATCTTACATGTTAGGTACTTTTCACCCTCAATATTCAAATATTGTATGGAAGCTATGAAAAAACTCCTACCCCACCAGTTTTTTCAATAAAAAAATGCACCCACCCTTCTCTGTTGCATCCCATAATCGTTGTCATTCCTTTTGCAAAATGGGGTATTTATTTCATGCATTGTACTCCTACCTCAGTTGGGGGGCATGGTTACATCAATTTATCCATATATTACTTCACAAAAGGGGTTGGGGCTATGTCTACATATGATGAATATGGGAAAATTGTCACCCTATTTCTTTTTAACCACGTAATCACTAGGTTTGGAGTCCCACAAGCCATCATGACATATAACGGTTCATATTTTAAAAATGAGATGATGTCGGTACTAAGTTCCAAACTAGGTTTTTTCCATGACAACACCACACCCTACTACCCATATGCCAATGTCTAGGTTGAAGCTATCAACAAAGTATCAAAAAATATGCTTCAACGAATGGTAGGATGAGCTAATTCCAGTTGGAATTTACAATTATTTTCTACTTTATGGGATTATAAAACCATCATTAAGACATCCATGGGATTTATGCCATTTCAATTGGTGTATGGGCTGTAGGAAACTCTTCCTATCAAATGTGAGATTTCTTCTATGAAACTTGTTGTGGAGATGCTACTCAATACCACTCTAGAGGAAGGATGGTTCCTTTATCTGAACAAGCTCAATGCGACATGTCGAGATGCAACCTTATAAAATGAGGTGCATAAACGATGGATTAAATATTAGCACGACTGATCCATTCAACCTCACCTCTTCAACGAAGGTGACTTGGTCCAGACATATGACCAAAACCATAATAAATTGGGAGGTGGAAAATTGGAATCCATGTGGCATGGACCTTACATTGTCAGTGATTTCTCAGAGAAAGGAACTAATGAGATGATATATTATGATGGGATACCTTTGAGTGATCCATGAAATGATATTTACCTTAAGAGTTATTATTCCTAGGTCATTTAGCATAGATACCTTGTAAATATTGTTTAAAGAGTGTGTGGTGTGTAGTTTGAATTGTTGTTTTGTTATGAATGTATAATTTGTCTTAGGTAAGTATACTTATATAATGTTATGCTTGAATGGATAGATGACCACTTAATTTGGCTTTATGGATGGTGTTATTTGTTACACCTTGAATATCGCATCAACATCCTATGTACTTTATTCCCCTATCGGTGATTTGGTAAGATCGAGGGGAACTTTTTTAGGTCTCATTACGAACAATATTGCAGAGTAACATGCGTTGATTGGGTTATTAACTAAAGCTTTAACAAATGGTGTGATTCACATTAGTATTTATTTATATTTAGAATTATTTATACATCAATTGATCGATTCTATACCATCGTAACCCCTTCTTCATATGTTTTGAAGGGTTAGGATTCTTGAGAAGTCGTTTGACTTTGTTTCATATCAACACATTCCAAGACATTTGAATGCAGTGGTTGATTCGTTAGCTAATTATGTTTTTGATTGGTACATAGGTTATGTTTGATGTTCATTTAAAATTTATCACATGTATAAATATCACAAAAACAAAAAATAAGTATCCATTCATTTATAAACACATCACATGCACACACATTTTTGTAAAAAGTTGATTTTATATATAAATACAACTAATATCGAGGAAAAAATATGAAACCATCATGTTTTCAGTACCTAAAGTGGTTAGAAATATGAAGCTTCAAATATTTCAGCATATATACTAAAAAATAAGAGTCTCTCTAGACTATTATTCGTGCTCATGATAACACATCACAACACGATCTACCCTATGGAATATCCTCCCAAATCAGCATGATACCCATGCAGTGTGGCATTGATAATTCCTAGGAAGATCATCAATAGAGATGTCTGGAATTCCATCTTTTAGTATCTAGAGGTTGTCTTCAATCTCTTGTAAATACTCCTCTACCTCCACATTTGGGATGGAAATATCTCTCATCATAACTCATTATCCCTCATTTGTCAATACGCGATTCTCCTACATGTCAGAATGGACCAATATTTGAAAATCATCATGTCATGTCTTAGTATTGTAAAAAAATGAAATATAACATTAATGAAAAAAACAATGAAAGTGGTATCTTTCTCACCTCTTTCATCCCATTTATCATCCCCAGGTAAGGGTAGATTGGGATCAACTCTAAAATATGTCCTAGCATAGGCATAGTCCTCTACTATCAGAAGTTGTCCTCGTAGACACTGGAAGAATACAGAACCATAAGCCATGGTGAGTCCTCTGCCATATCCATGGAGAGCCATGGACTCTACCCACCTCGACATATTGTATATGGGGATATGGTAGTTACGATGAAATAGAGTGTATATTTTTCATAAATAATTCTAAATGGTATGAACAAGGGGTAAACTATCACCAGATAAATGACTTTTCAAATAATTTTACAAGCGCGAAAGAAACACGTTTTCTTGGTGATATTTTCCTATTTCGATTGTCTAAAAATAACTTAAAGAAAATTCTAAGGGGTTCCTTATTCATACAGGTTTTACGAGCCCAAAACAGTGATAAAGGTATAATTGACACCTTTTCACTTGGTTTTAACGAGCATGACCATGCTATCAGAAACACTTGTATCCTTTTTCATGTTTGAATCCAAAGCATGAAAAAATGATAAAGTAAGATCAAAACCACTTTTCATGTTTTAACCAGAGAACAAAAAATGTAAAAAGTAATATCAACACCATATTACTATTTTCAACAAGCTTAAATATCGATTGGAATAATGCTAAGTGTATTTGCTTCATTTTTTAACAATATTGATACATAATAGAAACTATGCTCAATATGTCGTTCCATGGTTTAGTGAGCTCAAAACTAAAAAGAAAGTATTCTCAAAATGAGTCCCATTAACAGGTGTTTTTCCAACATGATTTCCAGTGGTTGGTACTTTCCCCCATTATAACTGTCAAGTATCTTAATTCCAACATAATATAAATAGCTTGGAGTCATTCCCCCCAAGCTTTGTTTCGTCTACCTACTTTTTTCTTCATCCAACTAAATTATGGGTTACTCCTAGGAAAAGGTTCACCAAAGATAGAGTACAGAAAGATGATCAAGTGATACAAGCAGGTGAAATGAAGGTTCAAGTTAAAATACTTGACACAATGGAAGATTTCATTTCATTTTTGGAACTCTGCTCATAACGACCTGTTTCATTTTTACACAAGCCTGAAACATAAAATAACTATGCTTTTGGGGACTTGTTTCAGTTTTACACAAGCTTGAAACATAAAATAACTATGCTTGAGGTAACCTATTTCATTTTTTAATGAGCTTGAAAAGGAATAAAACTATGCTCAAACTTGGTTTTATATTTTAAAGAGCTTGAAACTAGGAGTAAACTATGCTCAAAGTTGGTTTTATTTTTCAACGATCTTGAAACCATAAGTAAACTATGATAGAAAACACATCTTTCATTTTTTAATGATATTGACACATAATGGGAACTATGCTCAATTTCACCTGCTTCATTTTTAAACTAGCTTGACACATAATAGGAACTATGCTCAAAGACATCTATCTCATTTTTTAATGATCTTGACACAAAATAAGAACTATGCTCGCTTTCAGTTCTTATCCAACAGGATTGTTAACACCAAAAATTGTTCACCTAGGTCTCTATGGTCCAAATCATAATTATACATCATTATCCCACCATTATTTCCTCCATTTTTACCTTCACAACTAAAATTCCTCCAAATATGGTCCAAAACATGATTATTCCTTCCCCCATAAATGAAGGGAAGTTGTCCAGTTATTGTTACTTATCCCTACTCTCTCCAAAACAGACCAAAAACCATAAAATGATAATGGGTAAAAAACCACGGATATATAACATGCACAATAAAATAACATGGGTTAAAAAACCTTGGATCATCCTATAAATAAATTATGAAGGCCTTACCACAAACCATTTTTGTCATTCATCCATAATATTACTTTTCACCTTTCACCATTGTTCCCATATTTTTTCCATATCATTCCCAGAGTATATGTTGAGGTAGCTCCATACCCACATGGTGTTGAAATATTGTAACTTCGAAGAATATTCTATATGTATATTTTGTGGTCCTCGATGGTTCTACCAGGAGAACCACTTGTATTACATTGTACCCCGATGCTCCTAATCAAAAGAACTAATAAGAGTCATGAGGTAATCCCCTCTAATTGTAAAGGTGGGTCATCAGCACCCCAGTGTGGTTACTTGAGCCTACATATTTAACTCGAGCCTACATGTCAAATGAGTTAACTTAAGTGAATGGATGAATATAAATAGAGGTGTAGTGCTCCTCATTTGAGACACACACTCACTTGGAATAGCGCACATGTGGAGGAGAGAAATTGCTGGAGAAGGAGGAGAATCAGGTTTTTGATCTCCTTGTTGTTTTTACCTTTTTCCCTTTTTGGGGCATCTATATTGAGGAAGATTTTGCTGGGTTTTTCCCTTTAGGGTTTTCCCAGGATAAATCTGTGTTGTTCTTGTGATTCTGTTTCTTTCAGTGATCCTGTTTTATATGCTTTTATTATGAAAAATGAAATGATATACTGATGTCTTAGCTAAGCATATGAAAATTTAACATTGTATCAGAGCTAACCTGAATAGGGCAGCTTTCACAAGCTACAGAAGCTAGGGATTCTTATTTTTTGGTTCTCTCTCCATAATCAATAAGCAAAAGAAGGCTAGGATGACTCTCCATTGAAGGGTGCATCGTTCTGTGGAAGCAGAATTCGATTTCGACATTTTCAGTTTTCGGTGCGGGAAATTAGGGATCCTTACTGAAGAGGATTTTTCTTGTGAGCCTGGAATAGGATTTATCCCCTCATCAAAATCGAAGGTTAGAGACCTGGATCAATATTTTTGGTTGGGTGAATCTCTGGGAAAGTCAAACTCTAGTTTGAACCCGAGCTAGAAAAACCCTAAATACTAAAACTACTACGTTTTGGTACATTCGCTATATCTCGATTTTGGAGAAGGCTAAGGAGCTGAAAATTTCAGAGGCCAAATATAAAATCCTACAGTACACTGTGTCAAAATTTCAGCCTCATACTCTCCATATTCTGGAAGATATGATCCCTCCACGTTAGGGTTCCAGCCTCCTCCAGAATTCATCCCTAAACAGGACAACACCTGGGGAAATTTGCTATAGCATGGGATACAGAGCTCGAAATTAAATTCCTGAATATGTTCCAGAAAGAGCACTAAATTTAATTTCTGTGATCCAAATTTCATAACCTGAAGATGAAACAATGACACGTGGCAGTCCATACAACTTCACTGTTTGGAATAGTCCTGTAATAGGTCACCGTGGGAAAAGAATCATAAATCCCAATTGGTGAATCCAATTCTGATTAAACCTATGGTGTTGAATCAGGCACATACAAGGTCACCTCAGTGAGAAATTTCAAACACAGAGGAGCAAAAAGCAAGGCGATATCACAGAAACAGTGACAGGCATTTTTGCAGAAGCTGAATCGTCTGATTTGAAAGTTGAAGAATTAAGACTTCCAGAATCCAAGTACATCAGCCATCTCACCTCATTCAAGCACATCTCTTGGTAAGGTTAGTTTCTCATTTCACAAAAATTTCAATTTTTTATTTTTTCTAACAAGATGACTTCAAGCACCAAGCTTGAAGACAAGCTAGAAGGCATAGAGCATTTTTGAGCATGGAAATACAGGATTGGTCTCATTCTCCAAGAGAATGATCTTGATAAGTATGTCAAAGAGGAAGTGTCAGAACCTGAAGAAGCTGAAGCGAAGGAGAAGCACAGAAAGGATATGATTAGGGCACAAAGAATTATTGTTGACTCCATTAAGGATCACTTGATTACTCAAGTTTCATCCAAGAAGACTCCAAAAGAAATGTATGATGCCCTTTCCAGAATGTCTGAGGGAAGAAACATCAATAGGAAGATGAATCTAAGAGCTCAACTGAAGAGCACCAAGATGATTCATGGAGAATCCATCCAAGACTACTTTTCAAGGGTCTCCTAGATCAAAGAGAAACTAGAAGCTATTGGAGATAAGCTTGATGAAGATGAATTGGTTATGACTGCTCTCAATGGTCTCACTAGACCATGGGAATCATTCATACAAATGATGTGTGCCAGGAAGGAAAGCATGCGGTTCGATGTGGTATGGGAAGATTGCATTCAAGAGGAGACTAGAGTGGCCAATAGAGAAGCATTACTAAAAGAGGATGATCAATCCCTAGCCACTCATACCAGAAAAAGAAGAAGGAATCAACCCATATTCAAGAAAGGAAATCACAAAGAGCATCATCCCCCCAGAATATTCCAAAGATCGAAAGAAATTCTATCAAGTAAGGACTACTCTAGTTTTCAGTGCTTCCACTGTGACAAGATAAGACACATTGCCAGAAACTGTCCAATAAAGAAGAAAGAATATTAGCAGAGGATCAACAACAACAAAATATATCATGCTCATCTCGCTGAAGATGAGGATGAAGAAGAAGAAGATGAAGAACCTTCAAGAAAGCAAGAAAGAGAAGAAGATGCGAAAGAATATGTACTGTTTTCTTCTCTCTCTTGGTCAGAGACTCCTAGAGAAGACACTTGGCTTATAGATAGTGGTGCTTCAAAGCACATGATGGGACAAAATAAAACTCTATCCAAACTTGAAGAAAAGAGCTCTCCTCAGAAAGTATCCCTAGGAGATGACTATCAATATCCGATCAAAGGAATTGGTGAAGCAAGCTACAAACTTGAATCAGGTAATCCCTTAAAACTGAAAGATGTATTATATGTACCTGGTTTAAAGAAAAATTTACTTTCTATCTCATCTTTAGATAAGAAAGGATTCATAGTTTCTTTCATAGATGGTCAAGTACTTATGTGTCCCAAAGGAAAGAATATTGAAGATGCAATCATCATTGGTGAAGAAGAAGGGGGCTTGTATAAACTCAAGGGGCACTCAGAAACAGCCTTTGTGCATGAGTCCACTGACCCTAGTGAACTATGGCATAGAAGGATTTCCCACATCCATTACAAGGCTCTACCTCATGTGAACAAGGTAGTGACGGGATTACCAGACATGAAGATCCAGCATGAAGGCATTAGCAAAGGATGTGCGAAGGGAAAGAACATCAAGAATCCATTCCCGAAGAGTGAAACAAAATCAAAAGGTACGTTGGAATTGATTCATTCAGATGTATGTGGTCCAATGTCTTACACATCCCTAAGTGGCTTTGAATACTATATCACATTTATTGATGATTTTTCAAGAAAGACTTGGATATACTTCTTGAAGGCAAAGAGTGAAGTGTTTGAGAAATTCAAGGAGTTCAAAGCCTTGATAGAGAATCTTTCTGACAAGAAAATTAAGATTCTTCGATCAGACAATGGAGGAGAATACACCTCAAAAGAGTTTGATACTTTTTACAAAGATGCAGGAATAAAAAGAGAGCTAACTACTCCTTACAATCCTCAACAGAATGGGGTAGCAGAAAGAAAGAACAGAACCATCATGGAGGCAGTGAAGACAATGATATATGATCAAGATCTTCCAATGCACCTATGGGAAGAAGCAGCAAGAATTGATGTATATGTTCAAAATATAATATCACACAGTGCTCTTGGGCTCAAAACTCCAGAAGAGATATTCACAGGAAATAAGCCTGAGGTAAGTCATCTCAAGATATTTGGTTGTCCAGTATATATCCATATACCAAAAGAGAAAAGAACCAAATTAGACCCTTCTGGAAAGAAGGGGATATTTGTTGGATATTGTGAAGTATCCAAAGAATTTAGAATCTACATTCATGGATTCCTCCACATAGAAATCAGTTGAGATGTGACATTTGATGAAGAGACAGCTCTCAAGAGATCCAGGAAGTGCCAACTTGAAGAAGTGTATGAAGAAGAAACACCACCCAGAAATAAAGAAACTACATGTCTCTCTGAAGATGAGGCTCCTGAAGAACATGACATGGCAGAACCACAAGAACCTCCCATGATGGAGATTTCAAGAGAAAGAAATCCTGATTGGACAAGAGAAATTTTACGAGAGGCAGAAAGCTATGGAGCTCCTGAAGGCTCTACAAGGGAAAGAAAGAAACCTAATACTTTTTCCAACTATATAGCCTTGATGTGTGATTTGGTAGAACAAGAACCTACAAACTATGAAGAAGCAGTACAGAAGAAAGAATGGGTAGAAGCAATGACTGAAGAATACCAGTTAATAATGAAGAATGATTTATGGGATATAGTTCTCAAACCAGAAGGAAAAAGTATAGTATCCTCCAAATGGATATTCAAAATCAAGCATGCAGCTGACAGAAGTATCGAGAAGTATAAAGAAATATTTGTGGCCAGAGGTTACTCTCAGAAAGAGGGAATTGATTATGAAGAGACATTTTCTACTGTAGCACGATATACTTCGATTAGAACTATCATGGCCCTTGCATCCATAATGAAATGGGACTTACACTAGATGGATGTAAAAATCGCTTTTCTGAATGGTGTTATCGAAGAAGAAGTTTACATAGAACAGCCTCAAGGATTTGAAGTTGAAGACAGACATACTCATGTATGCAAGTTGAAGAAGGCCGTGTATGGTCTTAAACAAGCTCCTAGAGCTTGGTATGAGAGGATAGATAGTTTCCTGGAAAGCATGGGCTTTACCAAGAGTAAGGCTGATCCTAACCTTTATCTCAAGGTTATAGAATATGAACATGTCATCCTACTACTATATGTGGATGATTTATTCTTGACAGGAAATGAGAAACAAATTATGAAAAACAAGAAGAGCCTAGCAGAAGAATTTGAGATGAAAGACCTTGGGTTAATGCACTATTTCCTAGGTTTGGAAGTATGGCAAAGTTCAGAAGGAATATTTCTTAATCAAGGAAAGTATGCAGTAGAGATATTGAAAAGATTCAACATGTTGGAATGCAAAGCCTTGTCCACTCCCATGGATTCCAACCTGAAGTTGTTAATAGATGACTCATCAGAGTTAGTGGATGTGGCCCTTTACAGACAGATCATTGGGTCATTGATGTATTTGACAAATACCAGGCTAGACATTTGTTTTGTTGTGAACACCTTAAGTCAATATCTAGTTCAACCTAGACGGGTTCACTTGGTAGCTGCAAAACATGTGATGAGATATTTTAAGGAACTATAGACTTTGGTCTATATTATGATAATAGTGATGAGTATAGATTGTATGGCTATACAGATGCAGATTGGGCCAGAAGTATCTCAGATAGAAAAAGAACATCAGGTGGAGGTTACAGTTTGGGATCTGCTATGATCTCATGGTTTAGAAGAAAGCAATCCAGTGTTGCACTGAGTACAGCTGAAGCAGAATATATCGCATCTTGCTTTGCTAGTTGTGAAGCCATATGGATTCGAAAGCTACTCTCAGGATTATTCAACCTAGAGCTGGACACTACTGTGATTCTATGTGATAACCAAAGTTGCATAAAGATGATAGAGAACCATGTGTTTCATGACAGATCAAAGCACATAGAAATCAGATATTTCTACATTCAAGATATGATGCAGAAGGGAGCTATAAAGCTCCAGTATGTGAGTACTGATGAACAAGTTGCTGATGTATTGACAAAGCCTCTGTCCCGAGTGAAGTTCGAACACTTTCAAGACAAGCTTGGTGTGGTTCAAAAGGATCTTCCCCGAAAGGGGGAGTAGTGATGTTGTTGCAGTGGGATTGTATCATCCCTGGGCACTTGCCCTAAAGTGATCCGGAGACCTCGATCTTCAAGAATGAAGCAGGATTGCATCATCCTTGGATGAAATTCCTAAAGTGATAGGGAGTGATTATCCTGTAATTGTATCTGGTGACTTCAGTCGTCAAGAATGTGGTAGGATTGCATCATCCTTGGACTCAAGTCCTAAAGTGATAGGGAGTGATTATCCTGTAATTGTATCTGGTGACTTCGGTTGTCAAGAATGTGGTAGGATTGCATCATCCTTGGACTCAATTCCTAAAGTGATAGGGAGTGATTATCCTGTAATTGTATCTGGTGAATTCGGTCGTCGAGAATGTGGTAGGATTGCATCATCCTTGGACTCAAGACCTAAAGTGATAGGGAGTGATTAGCCCGTAATTGTATCCGGTGACTTCGGTCATCGAGAATGTGGTAGGATTGCATCATCCCTGGACTTTAAGTCCAAAAATGATCCAAAGACTTTTTGAATTTGAGTTGTGGATTGCAGGTTGTTACTGATGATGATGATGCCGTACTGATCGATAGATCAGAATATGATGATGATGATGTTGCTGATCGAATAGTCCAAGTGCTGAAAATGTCGCTGCTAATTGAAATATCAAAATGCTGAAGATGTTGCTAATGATGAAGATTGAAGATTGAAGATGAAGACTACATGATGTTGAAAAGCTTCCAATGATTTATATATGTGTTACCCTATTGATGTTGATGATGTCCCCTATCTCTACTCTTGTTGTTGATGATGTTGCTGTAGAATACCCTTCTCGTTAAGGGGGTGTTGAAATATTGTAACTTCGAAGAATATTCTATATGTATCTTTTGTGGTCCTCGATGGTCCTACCGGTAGAACCACTTGTATTACATTTTACCCCGATGCTCCTAATCGGAAGAACTAATAAGAGTCATGAGGTAGTCCCCTCTAATTGTAAAGGTGGGTCATCAGCACCCCAGTGTGGTTACTTGAGCCTACATATTTAACTCGAGCCTACATGTCAAATGAGTTAGGTTAAGTGAACGATGAATATAAATAGACGTGTAGTGCTCCTCATTTGAGACACACACTCACTTGGAATAGTGCACTTGTGGAGGAGAGAAATTGTTGAAGGGGGAGAATCAGGTTTTTGATCTCCTTGTTGGTTTTACCTTTTTCCCTTTTTGGGACATCTATATTGAGGAAGCTTTTGCTGGGTTTTTCCCTTTAGGGTTTTCCCAGGATAAATCTGTGTTGTTTTTGTGATTCTGTTTCTTTTAGTGATCCTATTTTATATGCTTTTATTATGAAAAATGAAATTATATACTGATGTCTTAGCTAAGCATATGAAAATTTAACACATGGAGCCATTCCCCCTTTTTTTACAACCATTAGTGGAGATGACTAGAGAACCAAACTGTGGAGTCGGTGGAACATTTCCTTGGAAGGATGTAGTGGCCCATGTGGCTGAAAGGTATGCTTGTTATTGGCTTTCATTCGTTAGATAAAATATATAAAAAATAATAAAAGGTATTGTTTTTATTGTTATTGTTTATTATCAGAAGTCGAGGTTGAGAAATTCCACACACTATGAACTATACCCTATGATCTGGCTGATATAGGGTAGGTGC
Organism: Pseudotsuga menziesii; assembly: GCA_001517045.1. Lineage (NCBI taxonomy): Eukaryota > Viridiplantae > Streptophyta > Pinopsida > Pinales > Pinaceae > Pseudotsuga > Pseudotsuga menziesii. Next base: position 960,273 of record LPNX010962395.1, read on the forward strand.
TTTTGAACATAGTATGGGGGAAATCCCCACTATAGTTTTGGTGACTTTGTTGGCTTGATCCCCACAGATATCTATTTTTGCAGGTGTTTCTATTGTTTTTTTTTTACTTAAGAACATTCACCCGTCACAGATCTGACCCCTCTATGGAAAATACGAACTAGTCTTGATACAGTTCCTCCCCCCCGGGCCAAAGCTGACAAAGTTTTCTTAAAAAAACTCTATTTCAGCCAGATCGCACCTATTAAATAGAAATATACGACCAGGTCACACATTTTTACGTGATAAGCGTGACCTAGGTCGCACCTTCTGCCTCGATAAGTGAGACATGGAGCAAAAATCCATATCACACTTTTCCAGTCTCCCAAAGTGATCGTGGTGGCTAATGTGACCCAATATTGTTTGACTTATCATACATAAACCCCTATTTTGTGCAACCTGAGCATTTTTTCTAACTTAATTTCCTAATTTTGATTGTTTCATAGTTATGTGTGACCCCAATTTCACCTATTCCACCGACAGGTGCGACCTACAAACTTTTAGTCATTTTCGGTGTTCGAGACCCTTTTTCTAGACCCCATGTCTGTGTTCTACCCATTCCAAACGTATTTACTTCTATATATGTGTTAGAATAATCAACCCATATTTAGCTACCTTAGACATTAATTAATCCATTTTTGTCTTATTTTCCTAGTTTCCTATATTCCACTCTATGCAAGTTGTCTTCCACGTGTCCTAGAAGTCAAACTTGCTAAAAATGAGTCATGGAGTGCTTGGGAAACCTCCTGGAAACCATATTTAGCATGTCTTTTTTATTCCAGATCCTCCCTAGCACATATCTTGTTTTTCTGCTAAGTTGCTTGCTTTATTGATATTTTATGGCAAAAGGGAAACTAAGACTAGGAATAGTTGACTTGTTTTTTTCCCTCATAATCCTCCATCCTTTTATCCTAATAAAAGGATGTATGAGTTTTCTTTACATCCCTTATTATATTTCCTACTTTACTTTTCCAATTCGTGAGCCTCTAAGTGGATTTGGAAACTACTTTATGCACCTATGGGGGATTTGACTAGATTTAGTAAGCCTACTTTTTGACTATTTCGAATGGAATCCTTATGCATTTGAATATATCATGTAATTATATATTTCAGCATCCTATTACTTCACAATATTGCCTATTTTACACTTATTCAATATAGATTAGTGCTATGCTCCAATTTCAGTCTCCTTTGTTTGTAATTTCGCATGTTTGAATAGCAATTTTGTGAGTGCAATTGTTCTATCACTTGGGTTCAATTTCCACATGGTATCAGAGCCTTTGTAGATCGATTTATCCCCTTCCATATTTCTATTACAGTTCTGACATCTTGACTGGGACACATTCTGCTGGTTGAAGGGAACAGTTCTGAGCTATGGATCAATCTCAGAAGATCATCTTGACTACATTTAATTTATTTGAATGGAAAGCAGCGATGGAAATACTGTTGAGAATGAAAGGTATCTACAGGATGAATATGGAAACTGAGGTAGATCCCAATGCAGCTACAGATAAAATTAAATGGCACAATAGGAGAGATGAGGCCTATGGTCTTTTGTGTCTGAGCATATCAAGAGACCTCCCCTTGCATCTTGATGGATTGACATCACCTAATGAAGTATGGGAGAATATTGTAGATATTTTTGGTAAGATAGATGAGATGAGAGGACATCAAATAAAGAATAAATTTATCTCTTTGAGTCCCGGTAGCTTCAAATCCCTGCAACTCTACTTTTCCAAGTTTAAAGCCCTTGTTTTGCAGCTAAAACTGTGCGGAATTGAAAAGAAGGAAGAGAAACTAGTTTTGGCCATAATCTTGAAGATTGGCCCTAACTATTCAGTGTTTTTTTCGACCTTCCATGCCACCAAGTTGACAGCTTGAGCCTGGAAGATTCCTAAGCTTGCAGAGTTCATGGAATCCCTCACACAAGAACAAGATAAATTGGTGATGATGGGCACCATCAAACCTTACAAAGATCAAGCTTTGGTTGCTGGAGATTTGAGGGTTTTTACAAAAGGAAAGAAGAAATATAATAAGCCACATGAGCAAAAGAGATACAAGAACAAGTCTCAAGAGGACCCCCAAGGCTCCAAGACAAACTTCCAGAAGATGAAGAACAAAGGAGAAATGAGCAAGTGCACATACTACAGTAAGGGATACCATCCTGAAATATCCTGCATGAAGAAGCAAATGGACATGTTGACCAACACCTAGAGAAGAATAACATCTCCCTTCTTGATTGCTCAAATAAGAGGGAAGGAGGATAAAATTCAGAGGATAGAGAGAGAGTACATGCTTTGGTTGCTGGCACATCAAGCTCACCTAGCTTCATCATAGACTTTGGAGCTTCCATACATATGGTTTTGACCAAGGAGGCACTCTCCTCTCTTGACATGTCGAAATTTCCACCAATAGTGCTGGGAGATGACTCTCTCACTAACAGTTTGGGGAAAGGAAGGACTGATCTTGACCATGGTAAGTTCAGTAATGTATTATATGTTCCAGGTTATGCCTCTAACCTATTGTCAATGTATCAAATAACTCACACAGGGTCTCCAAAGAAGGTCATATTCTCCCATGATGATGTTGAGATCACAAAGATATTGAATGGTAATGTCATTGCAAAAGGAGTTGTAGATCACACTTCGAAGGTATACATGTTTTCACATTTTCTACCCTACTCAAACCCCTCTACTCTTCTGATTCATGCTAATGAGGCGAGCAAGCTTTGGCATGAAATATTTGGCCATATTAACTATAAGTATCTTTCTGATCTAATTGAAAAATAAATGGTCATAGGGTTACCAAATATTATTTTTTCCAAGGGAGTCTGCCAAGGTTGTATCCTAGGAAAACACCTAGAGCATAAATTTGAGAGAGCTAGTCATGAGAAAACCTCTACACCTCTTGATTTGATCCACAGTGATGTTGCTGGTCCATTTCCTCATATGTTAATGAGTGAATCCAAATATGCATTGACCTTCATAGATGACTTTTTCAAGTATTGTTGGGTTTACTTCCTGAAGCATAAGTTTGAAGTTTTTTACCTCTTCAAAGTCTTTAAGGCCTTGGTTGAAAACTAGTCTCAAAGGAGACTCAAGATCCTCAGATCTGACAATGGTGGTGAGTATGTCAAGTCTAAATTCATTCAATATTGTAAATATTTAGGTATTCAAATGCAGCATTCGATCCCTTACACACCATAGCAAAATGGTGTTCCTAAGAGAAAGAATAGATCACTAAAGGAAATGGCAACCTGTATGATGGAGGCTAAGACTTTTCCACCAATGTTTTTGGATGAGGCTGTAAAATGTGCATCCTATATCCAAAATATGGTGCCTCATAAATATATTGATGGTATGACTCCTTTCAAAGCTTGGAGTGGGCACAAGCCAGATGTGACCCATTTCAGGATTTTTGGCTCAAAGGCTTAGGCTAGAATTCCAACTGAAAAGAGAAAGCCTTTGCAGCCCCAAATACAAGAATTCCTATTGGTTGGGTATTATAAAGATTCAAAAGGGTAAAATATGATAAACTTGAGCACAAACAAATCCTTCATTGAAAGGAGTGTTCAGTTCCAAGAAGAGCCTTTAGCAACAGTTGAAGTTGGAGAGTCTTCTTCACCACCAGAACCATTGAATGTAAGTGAAGAGACAAATGAGTTTTATGATTCTGATATGTCTGATAATGATGATTTAATTGCAGAATCTGACATTCCTATAAGACCAAAATGGGCAGCAGAAACCGTTCATGCATCTAGGGAACTAGCCGGAAATCCTAGTGATCCTAGGAGGACTAGATCTCAGTTTGAGAGTGCCATGTGTATGAAATATCCTTTGTTTGCAAAGAAGTGCTATCGGATAGTTGAATCAGACCAACAGACATATTAATATGCAGCACATGATCCAATATGGAAGAAATCCATGAAATAATAATTCATCTCACTCCAGAAGAACAACACTTGGGAACCAGATGATCTTCCCCTAGGGAGGAAGCTAGTTCAATGTAAGTGGGTTTTCAAAACTAAGTTTGCTGCCAATGGTTCACCTTTGAAATATAAGGCTAGATTGGTATCCAAGGGATACTCACAGGTACATGGTATTGACTAAAATGAAACCTTTGCACCAATGGCAAAGATGGACTCCATCAGACTAGCCTTAGCCATTGCAGCTTCGAAGCAGTGGGAGGTACATCACATGGATGTGAAGTGTGCTTTCCTAAATGCAGATCTCACTGAAGATATTTACATGCAGCAACCTCCAATGGTTTGTTACTAATCCATCTTTTGTGTGCAAGCTAAAGAAATCATTGTATGGGCTTACGCAAGTCCCCAGGGCTTGGTATGCCAAGATTGATGGCTTTCTGTTGTCATTGAGTTTTGTTCGGTGCAAGTCTGATCCTAATGTTTATTTGAAGCTGATTCATGGATATTTGATGATTATTGTATTGTATGTGGATGACCTTCTAATTAAAGGAAGTTAAAATAAAGAGATTGCCTCCTTGAAAGATGCAATGAACCATGCATTTTCTATGACTGATTTGGGGTTGTTGAGCCAATTCTTGGGTCTCAAAATTGCTTAATCCAAACATGGAATAAAAGTACATCAGCCCAAGTATGCTTTATAGTTTCTAAACAAGTTCAACATGAAATATTTCAATCCAAGCAAGACTCCCTTCCTTCTAGGAGTTAAGCTTGAAGAAGCAGGTTCTTCTCATACGGTAAATAATACATTGTATACGAAGTTGATTGGGTGTTTTCTTCACCTTACACACACTCGACCTGATATTTATTATGCAGAAAGTGTGGCTTCAAGATACATGGATCAGCCTCATGATATCCATTGGAGAGCAGCCAAAAGGATCCTTAAGTTTTTTCAGGGAACAAGAACTCATGGGATCTTCTACAAAGCTAAATCTGATCTTGATTTGACTGGGTTTACTGACAGTGATTGGGAAGGTGACAACACAAATCAAAAGTAAACATCAGGATATGTCTTCATTCTTTCTGAAGGACCAATCATTTGGTCGAGCAAGAAACAGAGTGCCATAGCACTCTCATCTACAGAAGCAGAGTACAGAGGAGTTGTAAATGAAGCAACTCAATGTTTATGGTTGCAGGGGATACTTGGTGAGCGTGGCTTCGAATTGGAGTTTTCAACTATTATGTATTATGATAATTAGAGCACCATTCAAATCTGTAGTGATCTAGTTCAAAGACATAGAACCAAACACATTGAGATCCATATGCACTACATTAGACAGCTTGTGCATGATGGCACCATTCACCTACTCTTCTGTGCATCTTCAAAACAAGTAGCAGACATCTTCACCAAAGTTTTTTGTGAGAATACATTCAGCAATCTCAAATCACTGCTGGGGATTGCTGATCATGCTGTGAAGCATGATTGATGACAATATTTTCAAATTTTGTTTTACTGTCCATGTTTAAGGGAGGATTTTCCCACTGGGTTTTTGCCTCTTTCCTTGGTTAAATGGACATGCAGTATGTAAAGGGTGAATAATCCTTTTTGCTAGGCCCTATAGTTTTCTGATATTTACTCATAAATTTAGGCTTAAGGGAGGGTGTTAGAATAATCAACCCATAGTTAGCTACTTTAGACATTACTTAATCCATTTTTGTCTTATTTTCCTAGTTTCCTATATTCCACTCTATGCAAGTTGTCTTCCACATGTCGTAGAAGTCAAAATTGATAAAAATGAGTCATGGATTGCTTGGGAAACCTCCTAGAAACCATATTTAGCATGTCTTCTTTATTCCAGATCCTCCCTAGCGCATATCTACTTTTTCTGCTAAGTTGTCTGCTTTATTGAGATTTATGGCAAAAGGGAAAGTAAGACTAGGTGTAGTTGACTTGTATTTTTCCCTCATCATCCTCCATCCTTTTCTCCTAATAAAAGCATGTATGAGTTGTATTTCCATCCCTTATTATCTTTCCTAATTGACTTTGACAATTCGTGAGCCTCTAAGTGGATTTGGAAACTACTTTATGCACCTATGGGGGATTTGACTAGATTTAGTAAGCCTACTTTTTGAGTATTTCGAATGGCATCCTTATGAATTACAATATATCATGTAATTATATATTCCATCAGCATATTACTTCACAAGGTAGGCTGTTGTACACTTATTCAATATATATTAGTGTTATGCTCCAATTTCAGTCTCCTTTGTTTGTAATTTTGCATGTTTGATTAGCAATTTTGTGAGTGCAATTGTTCTATCACTTGGGTTCAATTTCCATAATATCATCCATTATAGCCCACTGTTTTTTTTTGTGGTCCTATTTTTCTTGTATGTGAGCCCCTTTAGTTGATCTTGGCAGTTGAGACCCCGTCTATGTTTCCTATAACCCTATCAGTTCCTTATGCGCTCATTTACTTGTGTACATTTTATTTTCTGGAAGAATTATTTATTTTGCATGGTTTTTGGTGCTTAGGGAAGACCCGAGTTCTTATACTTTTATTTACCAACCAACAAAGAGACCCACAGTGTTGGCCCTTTCGGCAACAACCTACGAACAGGTTGCAGTCTCACCCGAAACAGCTATGGGATGTCACAGAATTAGGTTTCTATAGGAAAAACAGGGATATTACTATACCTTTAGCCTTAACAAAGTATACTTATACAATACAGAGCTTCGACATTCACTTAAATAGCTTCGCAGTTTAGATAAACAGACAGTTACTTGCTTAACCCTTAACATCGAGATACGCTAGGGGAATCCCATGCTATTGATGGAGTCATTGGATCCATTACCCAACAACCCCGCCTTTACATGACCTATCCTTTGATTCCACCTCATTTTGGTATCACCCCTAGTATTTCCAAACATTGTTACACCCTTGATTTTTCACACCTAATGGATTAGTCCGGAACCACACCTTCTTGTGAATCCCCTCACTAGTTCCTCACGTTCATGGACCAAATTGCTTGGAAACTACATGTAATGGTTATAATGTTAGCTTTGTATCCCATCCAACTGATCCTTCCTATTACCCACTACCTATGCAACCTACACCTTCTTTGGGTCAGACACCTCTTGCTCCTCAAGCACAGGTCTATGCTTAGAAAAACCTCCCTAATCAACCCGCCACAAATAAACAACAAGGGAAGGGAATATGAGAGAGAGTTAGGAGCCAAGGAAACAACCAACCTCAAGGAGGTGGCCAATAATCCAACCCTTTGAACAACAATGGAACTAATCCCCTTGCATAGAATCCCCAGCGTTCACCTAGACCTGGAAAGAAACCTCTGTTGCAGACTTACTATCCGTGCACTTTTTGTAACACTTATGACCATTATACACATCATTGTCCCCATATTAATTGAGTATGTAATTTACTACAAATTGATAATCAATGTGACCCCAACGTGGCTTCTTCAACTCAGCAAAACCCAACACCACCGGATCCTCCACCTATGGTGCCATAGATTCCCTTACCAAATCAAGGGATGGTTGCAACTCAAACCTTGGTAACAAAAAACCCCACACCCACTCCTCTGGGTCTACCCATTGATCCAGGTTTCCATCACCTTATGATTTTTTCATCTAATGTCAACCTCCAGACTTGATGAAATTAGTATGGATCCACCATGGAAACGATTAATCCCTCCACAACATATACCTCTACTACTCTCTACATGTATTTACATTTGTGGTGACACCCCATGTATGGGACTACCAAAGTACTACGGTTCCCATTGCATCACGTTGAAAATAACCCCACTTCTAGAGTCATGCTCAAGTATAGTATATTTGATGACATGGCCATGTCTCCCTCTTCAATGTCCACTTTGGAAGTTCTCAAAACTTTTCTTCCGCAACGCAAATATTTTCTATACACGTTAGGTGTTGTCAATCCCTCTGATTCCAAGTTGATCAATTTTGAATTAGCTCAAGGATAACCATGGATTCCATCATCTACCACCTTTAAGATTTTAGTCACGACTCTGAATTTGGTCATTCATCGATGTATCATTGATGAGGGAGCATTCGCCTACATTATGTAGCCCTTCATTTGATAGAAACTTGGATCCCCTACCCTTGAACCTTCCAACACTTCCCTTCATGCCTACGATGGTTGTTTTGCTCAACCCCAAGGTATTTTCATGAATGTCCCTATTGAGTTAGATGGAAAAACCATGTTCATTGACATTGAGGTTTTCAATGCCCAACTTTATTACAAAATTCTCATTGGACATAGTTATATGTATACAATGCGATTCGTTGCCTCTACCATCTTTCGACTCCTGATGTTCCCCCATGATAGGAAGACCTTAACCATTTACCAAATGACATATTATGATCCTAACGGACCAACCACATCGGAACATGTCCTCCCTACTATCGAGACTACCATCAACAACTTTTCCATAGCTTTCTTGTCTGTCATTGGCTCAGGTCTCTTTACCAACCCTCCTTTGATGAACACCTTTTTGTCCTTACCATCCCCTCCTTTGTCTACTGACATATCAAATTTTTGCACTATCTCATTCGGTAATGTTCTTACCTCCTCACAACCTTAGTCGCAATCCCAACCATAGACCTCAAGAAATTATTGGCGTTCATTCCATGTAGACGCGATCCCCTTGTTAGGATTATTAATCCTCCAATGACCATACTATCTATTAGATTATTTAGCCTAACTTAGGAACCTTAATTAATTAATTGGGTCCACATGGCCTAATAGGGCCACATGTACTAGTTACTAGAGTGTGGGGAACACTGCTAGAAGTTAACTACCACTTAGTTCATGTGCATGCATCAGTTTGGGCACCTCCTAGACCAATCCCTACATTTTAGGAGCGACTGTGATTCCCGTAACCAACCTCCATCAGTTAGGTGGAGTTGGAACTAGTTAGTCTTATTTAGCCTCAAATTACTTTCATTTAGTTCACAATCAGTTAGCTAGTGCTAGTTATGCATGTCTAATGCAGTCAGAGTAGGCATTGTTTCCCACCTACCACACTCAGTTGCACTGAGTTGACTATTTATTACTAATTGATTGAGTTAGTTGGACATCTGGGAGTTGATCTGTTGGACTCCAATATTGATTGAGACACCATGAGTTATCTACTCAGTTAGGTACAGTCACATCAAGGATGAAAATTTGAATTCATTCCTAATGGATTCGAATTCTTACAATTTGTAAACTATTGTAACATCGGATTAATTATTTGTAATGATACTATAAATTATTGAGAAATAATCATTTGTTTCATGTGTGGTTTGTTTCATTCAGTTTGTATCTTCATACTCCTTTCACCACAAATTTTAATAGAACTATCTGCTTGAAGATCTAAATGGCACAAAAATTATAATATTCCTTTCTTTTTGCACCTTTTAGCATTGTGAGTAATCCAGTCATGGCTAATCTTAGCCTTTCTGGATACACTTTGGGTATTCCTATGTGGTACCTGGTGTTACCACTCAAAATGTACCCAAGGTTGTGCAAGGTAATCTCAAGCTAATGGTAAAAACCACTTCAGAAAGAAACTGGCTTTCCTTTCTAGGAAGGGAACTCTCACATATAAGTTTAACAACACTAGATATATAAAATCGGTATTTAAATCAAGTAGATGGTTGAAACATCACATATAACCATTGGGAAATGGATTCAAATAGATAAAGATAATACAAAGCTTTCATACATGGGATTTCAACAAAGGAAATATAACCATCCAATTACAGTCATTCATTGATTTAAGGTGAACAAGAAAGAAAAATCAACAATCCATCAATATAGAGCATCATAAGATGAATTCCATATCAACTTTATCAGAAATATTTATGAAATATCTGAAACAATAGCCAGAGCATAACAAGTATGAATTCTGAAACTATTCAACACTACGTTTCAGATATGAAGAAAACAAAATGGAAGGTTGGCACTTAGAAGCCAATCACATAGAAAGGAAAGGCACAGACTGTAACATAAATGACACAGGAATATTTGATGATCAACTAGCATTTGGATTTTTTATTTCAAAAATTATAAGTCCTCAAAAAACACATCGATCAAACATATGGGTTCCAACCCTGAATACATCAAGTAAATTCAAATATATACACAAATAACTTCTTCTCAAGAAGATCAACAACTGAATAATCTGTTAATCAAAGTTTTTCGTAACTATATCCCTAACAACTATGAATAAAACCACATGGTTCGATTCTAATAATAGATCGTTTAATTATAATCAACTTGGTGACAACAAGGCCTGAATAAGCATCTCCACGACGTGCGACACCTGTTTTCAAGGATGAAGAATATAATTGGTCTTGCCAAATATTTCCATGGTCCTCCATTGTTTTTCACTTGGCATTTCATATTCTGTCATTTCTTTGATAGATACTTACAGATCCGCATAGGCCTCATAAGATACTGTGGGAAATCCTCCTCTAACGATCAAAAAATTTTACAATATTTTGAAATCCTCTGTCAATTTCTCTATGAAAACTTTTGCAATATTTTGAAATACTAACATACTATTATAATGTTCCTAAGAAAATAATCTTTCCTCATCATCCCAGAAAGAAGGGAGGTTGTCTTCAAATAACTCCTTAACATCACGCTTGAAATCATTTATCTATGAAGACACTGCATTTGCTTTATCTTGCACCACCTTCATGAGTTAATGTTTGTTAATAAATTTCTTCGACCATAGTACAATAGCTACTCTGTCCTTAATTCTGATTTCCTGCAACTTTTGATATGTTAAAGAATTCAAAAAATTTAAAGCATTTTGAGTTGTGTTTAAAGGCTTCTTCTCCATGGTCTCATTTGCCAACTTTAGTCTTTGAGTAGATAAATTGACTAATGCACTTTGATCATCAATAAAATTTAGATAGTTCCTAAAATTAGTAACTTCCACAGATAATGTATCCCAAATTATATGCTTAGCTCCTTGTAGAGGAGCTTTTCCTGTACTTCTTTTCTTCAACTCATTAAAAAATTTCTGCAATTGGCTTTTATCATTTAATATTTTATTTTTATTTTCAATGATCCTAGACAATTCTGATTTAATCTTCTCATTTTCTTCCTTCAATTCCTTGATCTCCACATCCTTCAGACTTACTTGTGACATAGGCACTAATAGATCATCAACAGAAAATTCACTTAAAGAGTTTTCAATATTCACAAGAGATAAATCTGTATCAGCAGGAGTTTGGCTCATCAACTCTTCCATAATTTCCTTTTCATCGTTTTGATCCTTTTTTAACTTTGAAATCTAGGTCATCAATTCATCTCTTTCCATTTCCCATCTTCTTTTTTCCTCCTGTAGTTTCAATGCTTTTCCTTTGTAGTCCATCATATTTTGATAAACTTTATCTTTTTCTTCTTGCAATGTAAATAATTCTGGGGACTGAGCATGTTCAGTATTTGGGATTTTAAGATTCTTTTTCAATACATGGATGGTATTGTCTTTTTCTTCTAAAATCATTCTGGTTTCCTGTATATTTCTTGGATCGCTTCCTAAGCTTATAACACCCCCCTGTAACTTATTAATCTGGAACATATTTGCTTTATTTTCTACTTTCTCATGCTTCAATTGGGCTTCCATTTTATCTACAAGGGCTTGCAATTTGTTAACTTTCATAATAGCATGTAATAAATCTGAATAAATAATATCTCCCGTCTACTTGTGGAGTTGTATCTTTTCGGGGACACTAATTTTATCTAACCTTACTTCCCTTTCAGATACCTTTTTATCACTAACCATAGCGAACTTCAAGGTGTTCCTCTCCACATCTCAAGTAGAAATCAATGATGTTTTTTGATTGACTAAACTTCTAACTCGAGGAAGTAGATTTTTGGTTTCCTCTGATGACTGCATCTGTTTCTCAACATAACTTGACACTAACTATGCTCTGCATTTGAAACCTAAACTGGGCTCTGCACTACCTTCTCCTCCAAAGGAATACTGATGCATTTGTACTAACTTCTTTGGGAACAAAACTATTTTCTTTGAATCTTCTGAAATTATTTCTCTTGAAACTTGATCATCCTTAGAATGTGTTTTAATATTTTTATATGAATTGTTTTCATCCACATCCATACTCTCAATCTCAAAAAGAATTCTCTTATTCAAAATTCTAGGATGATCAAGCGCTTGAACTACTACAGTCAACTCATTGCTCCTACTTCCATCAATTCCTGAAATTTCTTCAAAACAAGACAAATTGGCTATTTCCTCTAAACCTTCAACAACCTGATGATCGAATGGTTTTTCTTATTTGATTGCTTCCTCTGAGAAATTATATGATGTGGATCATAATTGATTCTTTGTTCTTTCTGGAAATCCATAATTTCTAATAACTTTTCTACAACCATCAGGGCACTTTTGTTTTTGAAAATAAATGGACCAAATTCAAGAGGAAATTTAATATCAGAAGACTTCTTGAATGCTCCAAAATTCTCCTCTTCTGCACATAGTCTTTGCCTCATGAACTCAAGTGCAAAAATTCTTGGAGTCAGAAAAACAGGTAACTTGTATGGTTCCCCAGTGAACCCATACAGCCTCAAAACAGTAAAATGTTTATATAAGAACCAGTCTCCTATTCTGTCTTCTGAGGATGACTGCAGCATGAGTTTCATTTCTTCTAACACCCTTGGTAATACTTCATCAAATAACAACTTGTACATCTCGGCGATAATGGTATTTACAAACTCAAACATATTGATTTGTTTTGGAAGATCTGGAGATAAAATGATGGAGAGGAATTGTAATTCTGATACATTTGAACGCAGCAACATGTTCAATAAGTATGACTAATATTTGAAAAACATGACCTTGGGAAACTCGACTAACTGGACATGGATAACTTTATCCAAATACTCATCCAAACTGAAACAGTGGACTAAATGGGACTCAGGATTAATTAAACTCATTCTCAATAAAAAACCTAAAACAACTTCGCTGATATGAATGTCATCATCTAAACCTAAAATTTGACAGACCAAGGACATAACCAACTATACATCTTTTTTGAAAATGTTAACATTGTAAGGCACAAAAAATCCTTCTAATGACTGACCCTCTTTGAGAATGTTGGACAAAAATGAGCATCTAACTTCGGTTTCACAATTTTTATACATTTTAACTAAAAATGGTTCATTTAAGGAGTCACAATTATCAGGGAAACTATCAGGTAAATTCAGTATTCCACGAACAGTTTTCACATCAACCCTACAAAGTATTTTGGATGTAGTCAGGGATGATTTTGAGGAACTATACTTATTTAAAAGTGTATAAATGTTGGAGAATATTACCAATTCTTAAAACATCAAATATAAAATATTTGGAGATATTTTTCAAAAATTATTTTAATTTCCAAGGATTTTATATCATTTATATAATAAATTGGTGATTTTTAAAGTAAAAAAAGTTCACCCCATCAAAATTGGGCGAAACAGGGCTTCGAAAATTGCAAAATGGCGAATCGTTTTTTGGAGAAAACCCCCTAAAATAATGCATGGGCTAAATTTCGCCCCTAACATTATCCCTGGATGTATTGTGACTCATGACCACTCTTTCTGAAGGATAATAATTGTTCGCACACCATTCAACAAATTCTGGAAATGGTAAAGTTTGCTCAATAGCAAAATAATATCACAAGGAACTGTAGATATTCAAAACAACATTTCCCTGCAAGTTACACTGCCACAACCACTCCTTAGAGACTGATACATTTCCAACTGATAAAACTGGGTCACATATGTTCCTTTCCCTATCGACAACAAATTATTCCCTCTTATCCAAAACTCTGCTTAAAACTCCTAACCCTTGTTCCCTTTCCATAACAAACAATGGCAATAATTCTTTGAACAAAGCTTAAGTGTTTTAAGGCTTACCTGTAACTGTGACTGTAGATACTTAAGGTTGACTTCAGAAAGATGGTAGACTATCTCCTTCGCCCATCCGCAGCATGCAAATAAAATGATTTTTTTAAAACCAAGTCAACTTTACCTTTATATGACATTCTATTCTAGAGCCTTCATTAAGCGGTTTTTCCGTAACTGCTTTTCTCCATGGAATTCGATTCGAGTGGCCACGTGGAACATGGTTTACATTCCTCTACCACCTTTCCATTTTAACCATCTTGCAACTTTACTCTCTGGAAACAATAATGACCGTCGATGATTTTTCACTTTTCACATAAGCCGTTGGATTGAGATTGGTTATGTAAATTCCGCTAACCTTCCTTTTCTTTTCATGCGTGCATCTTTATTCAGCGGACTATTTCTCAGCCATATATTTCGTTTCCTTCATTCCATCACCGTTGATCTTCAAGCTTCGTTAACCACATCTGCTTCTTATCTCTTGCACATCTTTATCTAGCGGATCTATTTTAAACCGTAGATCTTCACCTCAATCTCTTTACACCATCGGATTGCATGCCAAATTAACCATTATGCGCAATTTAATAATAGAATCAAACTATTAAACTTAGCCAAGTTCATGTATCCTTTTATTACTCCTCCATCATATTTTTTCCTTAGCTTTTCAAAATAGAGGTGCTAACAACAGGCTCCAATTGGGGATGATATCCTCCCTGTGAGGTATCAAAGAACTCGTAGACTAGGTGCATGTCTCTAATCTTTGTATCCAAATTTCCACACTTTTTACATTTTATCTAATATATTTCTTCTAAAGAAAAATGGTTTACCTCCTAAATATTAGGGCCTTCACTCTGGGATTCAAAAATATTCGGCTCACCATCTGTACTGCTTTCAAGAAAACAAATATTTACAAACTATGGTACAACTTTACCTTCCACCTTAGGACAGGTAATGCTTCAAAAATATTCCATTGACAGGGTTAATCTCCAAAGAAACCCCATTTGGATATTCCAAAAGAAATGCATTTTCCCCTCTATGACCTATAATAACATAAGGACCTACTCACATGTGATCAAATTTTCCAAGTTTATCTTCTTTAGGAGCATCCCATTTTAACACTAGGTCATCAATCTGGAACTGTTCTTCTTTCACCCTTCTATCAAAAGTATTTTTCATTTTTTCTTGGTGTGTCTGCACATTATCATAGGCTTTATTCCTTTGCTCTTCTAACTCAATGATTTGGTTTATCCTTCTCTGCATGTGGTTTGGCTCTTCTTGTTTCTCCTAAAAATATCTCATAACTGGAAAACCCAAAGATGTTGGAAAAATAACTTCGATTCCATATACTAATTGGAACGGAGACATTCCAATCGCTCTTTTAGTACTAATCATGTCAGCCCATAAAGCATATTTAAGTTTGGTATTCCAAGATCTCTTATTATCTTCTAACAACTTATTCATAATCCTTACCAGGATCTTATTTGAAGACTCGGCCAACCCATTTCCTTGTGGATAATAAGGAGTTGAATGATTTAGGTTGATATGATATTTATGATAAAAATTAATCATATTTTTGGATTTAAAGGCTGTTGTATTATCAGTCACTATTCTTCTGGGGCACCCAAACCTAGCCAATATATTTTATTCAAGAAAATCCATAATTACTGTCTCAGTTTCTTTCCTAGTAGGAATTGCTTCGATCCATTTTTTGAAATAATTTGTGGCCGTTAAAATCCATTTATGTTGTCCTGAAAAATTTGGGTTTATTTCTCCAATGAAATCCAAACCCCACTGCTGAAAAGGAGCTTCTACTATTATTTGATTAAGAGGAAGGGGAATTACCTTTCTTTTACCGTAAAAAATATGGCATTGATGACATATGCTAGTTTCTTTGTACACATCTGAAAACAATGTCGGCCAATAGTAACCTACTCTCAAGATTTTATTTGCCGTCACTTTCCAAGAATGATGTCCTAAATAATCTCCTTTATGAAATTCTTTTATTGTATGCTGGAATTCATTTCCTAAAAGGAAATTGAGTAACACACCTCTAGGATCGTTCCAATAAAGATATCAATTTATAATACAAAACTTAGCAGTGTTCAACTTCACTGATATTGCTCTTGATTTACTCAATCCTGCTAGTGCTTGTAAATTTTGAAGAACGTGAACAATATCAAAGTACCATGGAGATGCAACAAAATCAATCATTACTTCTACCCCTGTATCTAACTGATGAGACTGACTAGATAAGAAATTGAGCTGTAAAGACTCACAGTTTGAATCTGTCATCATTTTCACCAATCCCTTCCCTTTAACCCACTTGGTAGGTTTAATATCTATGTCATACTGCAGTAATGTCGCTATCCATTTCACCCTTATTCCTTTTGGGTTGGGTTGTGTGAGAATCCCTTTTACTGTAGCGGTTGGAACATGAGCAATTATATGTGAGTGAAGAATATACACCCTGAAATATTTCAATGCTTTAACTAAAGCATATGCCTGCTTCTCCATGATGTCATATTTTAATTCTCCATCCCTCAACATCTTACTGAAAAATGCTATGGGTTGCTCCATGTTCTCATCATTCTTCTGTAACAAAACTGCAACAATAGTATGTTCTGAAGCATAAGAAAATACTAGAAAATCTTTAGTGAAATCTGGACTCACCAACAATGGAGCCTCTGAAATAGCTTGTTTTATTTCCTTAAAAGATCTCCTGGCTTCCGCTGTCCATTTTATCTCATGACCCTTTTTCAACATATTTGTAATATTCATTAATATTTCAGCAAAACTGGGCATGAACCTTCTTAAAAAATTTACTTGTCCCAAGAATGATTGTATTTCTTTTTTACTTCTTGGTTCTCCTACCTTCAATATTGTGCTGACTCTATCAGGATCAATCTTTATTCCATCTTTAGAGATTATGTGGCCCAACAATTTTCCTTCTTCTAGCGCGGAATTTTATTTCTTTGGATTCAATGATATACCAAATTTCCTGCACTTCATGAAATTTTTTTCCAAATGATGAATATGCTCTCTATCAGACCTTGAATAAACTGTGATGTCATCCATGTAAATTACCACAAATTTTCCAATTTCTCCCACAAAAGAAATATCTATGGCACGCTAGAAAGTAGCCCCTGCATTAGTCAAACCAAAAGGCATCCTTGCATACATAAAAGTGCCCCATGGTGTAGTAAAAGCAGTCTTCTCTTGATCTTCAGGTAGCACCTTAATCTGATTGTAACCAGAAAAACCATCCATCATTGAAATTCTTTCTGCTCCAACCACTTTTTGCAATATATGATCCATCTTCGGCAAAGGATAATTATCTTTCATATAGACCTTGTTCAAATTCCTTAAGTCTATGCAAATCCTTATTTCTCCATTCTTCTTTCTAACGGGAACTAAATTAGCAACCCATCTTGAGAATATTAAAGTCCCGATAATTTTGGGATCAAATAATTTTTTAATTTCCTTCTCAATAACTGGTATCATCTTTGTATTTATTTTTTTCAGCTTCTGTCTGAAAGGTTTTCCTCCAGGTTTGATGGGAATAGTGTGTTGTATTATTGAAGTATCATATTCCTTAAGGTCTTCATAACTCCAGGCAAATACATCTGTATACCTTTTCATCAAGTTCACATATTCTTCTTTTTCCTTCGCAGGGAAATTTTTAGATAGTTTCACAATCTTTGGATTTTATTTAGTACTAATATTCCTATCTTCAACAACATTATCAGCAGGCTTCACTTTAGGATATTTACCAACATCATTTTGATAAAAAAAAAAATTTAAAGGGATCAAACCTCTTGGTATAAAACTATTTTTCAATTGAATGATATCTTTTCCTCCTAAAGTTCTCTTCAATTTTTCAGTAACATTCTTTTCTTATTCGCTTTCTTTAGCATCTTGGAAATTCTCACAGTTATCATTTTCAGCATCAATATGATTATTTACAAATTCTCCATACAATTCTAAAAAAATTTTTATCTGCATATCATCTTCAAACACCTGTCAATATTTAGAATTATCAAGTATAGATGGTCTATTTACAATGTCCACTTGATATTCCTTTTAACCAACACTTGGGGTTTTTAATTTTCCAGTAGCTACTACCAAAGAATCAGCTACTGTACTCTCATATCTAGGAACCACCTTAATTGTATGCTCTATAAAAAAGTTACCAATCATATCCCATACTTAATTTCTATAAGCTCTCATCTGAGGATGTCTAGTTTGATAACTATCATTCACCTGATTTATCACTAGCTCTGAATCTCCCAAAACTCTTATCCTCTGTGCTTCCAGATATTTCAATGCATGTAATCCAAGTAACAAAGCTTCATATTCAGCTACATTATTTGTGCATTCAAATGTTAACTTATACGATAAAGCTTTAAAATCCATGATAGGAGAAATTATGTACACACTAGCACCAACACCAACCTTTGCCACAGATCCATCAAAATACATAGTCCACAAACCATCTATTTTTTGTTTCTCTTCCAAAGCAATTTTTTCTATCATTCCTTCCTTTTATTTTCTTTAGATTTCATTTGCAATGTGGACTCCAAATCACATGGGACAGTATCATTAAAGAAAATAGAAGAACCCAAATTAGTATAGACAACATATATATGATGAATTTTGGGTCTATCTTGAATACTTTCTACATAAGAAGTTCTTTTCTCACTATACAACCTCCTACTCCCATCTTAGATAGGAATAGTGGCGTATGACATGTCCATTTGCAAACTACCCTTCAACTTTGAAGTCCAAGACCTTGATAACAACACCCCAAATTTTGGTGGAATGTCTGCCACTACAACATCCATTACTATTATTTTAGATGGAAATTTATTCAAAGTTACTACCATATCCTTAATTAAACCAAGACACTTCACCCTCCTGGAATCAAAAGAATACAAATCTTTATAAGGTCTTGTCACTTCAAGTCCCAAAATTTCAACTACTCCCTTTGGCATTAGATTATGTGATGCACCTGAATCTAACATTGCATTATGTACCACCATACCATGCACATTCAAACTCAAATAAAAAGGAGGAACTTCTTCATTATCTATACTTTCAACTTTTGGCCCAAATGAAATAGTAGGATTGTCATCTGTGAACTCCAAAATGTCAGACTGGAATTCTCCTTGACCTCTAACCATATTTGTTATGGTATCTCTGTACTTATTATTTCTTAACAATTCATTAAAAGGAACAGAGATTTTCAGATTGGAAAGTTCATTTTACAAATTAAAACTAGAATTAACTTTTTCTACATCTATTGGTGCTACTTGTTTCATTCCTTTTGTTTTTTGTATTTCGTTCTCAACTTCTTTATTTACAATAGACTCTTTTTGTATTTCCTTTCCTTTTTATGTATTTAATGAACTGGTGGAAGGCTGATTTGGATTTAGCCTCCCTTTATTTATAACAACTTCTATGTTTCTCAATCTAATCTTCCTCTGTACATCATCCATAGCATGCAGATAACCCCTCTAATACTTCTCTGACTCCCTTTCAAATTATTCATTTCCATATTCCTATGCAAACATGTTATGTTCTTCTTCAGGAAGATATATTTCTGAATCTAATTCTCCAAAAAGATGAATTTCATTCTCAGCAGGATCTTCTTCATCAGCAACAGAATTCTCAGGGAATGGTCATCAAATCTGCTGCTCTTCTTGATTCCTTGGATTTCTCATATCTCTTTTCCTATTTTGTAAAGGAGTAGGAGGATTTGGTCTTCTAAAATTCAGATTTCTGATTTGGGGATCAGCTTGTTCTCTATTGAATGATCTATTGTCTATAGTCAATTTATCCATCAACTTCTCCATTGTCTTCAACATCATTTCAAATTTAATATCAATAGCAGAAGAAGAAGTAGAAAGTATATATTTTTCTTTTGTTTTCCTCCTATCAAGATCTTTGTGTTTCATTTTCCAACTTGCCATCATATTTGCTTCCACTTCTAAGGCATCTGTGAACATAGCAGCAAGACTTGCTGATTTTCTCTCCCTCAATGAAAAATCAAAGTCATTATCAAAATCCCCAGCATAATGAAGTTTAGTAGCATCTGCAGAAGGTTTTATATCTTCTGGAATTGAATGATAAACCGTCATAAATATGCTTGAAAATTCATGAACAGATTCAAAACCTCATTTCTTGAGACTATTATATTGGGACAAAAGCTATCAAGGACTCTGTTTTCCATCCCATCTTTCTAAAAATGCATTCTGGAAATCTTGAAAAGTCAATATAGATGCAGCTAGCAAATCTTTAAACCATTTCTTCGCTTCCCCTGATAAACTTCGAGCAAACAACTGCATTTTAACATCCATATAATTGACTTTCTCTAAGTCAACAAAATATTCAAATTTAGCTACATGCTACTTGGTTGTTATGTCTCCTTCTCCATCAAATAAAGAAATTCTCTGAGAATAATTTTGGGGCAGATCATGCAATACAAATGATAAATGTAGAGGAGCAAATATGGCTTCCATTGGTCTAGGTGGAATTTGAGGGACTGATGAATTTTGGATATTTTGAAAAATAGGTGCTTCTTCAACTTTTGTAGACCATTGAAGATCTCTCCAAAGGGAATGAAGAAAATAAGATTCTAATCTTCGAGGGTTAAACTCAACGTTTTCAAGATCAGACTCAGATTTAGATTTCAACAAACCTTTTTCAATATCAATTTCCCATTTTTTATCAAAGATGCTATGAAAATTTTGAGAAGATGATGCACCAAACAAAGAAATATCTATTTTTTCTTTGTCTTTTTTCTTAAATAATTTTTCTAGATCCTCCAAATTTCGTAAAACTTCAGTATTAGAATTACCTCGTGTATGTCTTCTTGAAGCTAGAATGTCTTTTGAAATTTTGAAATAATCTTAAAACTGGAATCGCCAGGGAAAATATACAAACTTCTTTACTGACCAAAATTCCTTTTTTCCCGCAGAAATCTTTTCTTAATCTTTATAAACTTTGTCGTTTCTCCCAGGGCCGATTTGCACTTTTGTTCCCCAGAAATGGTGCCAATTTGTTATCACTCAAAATGTACCCAAGGTTGTGGAAGGTAATCTCAAGGTAACAGCAAAAACCACTTCAGAAAGAAACTGGATTTCCTTTCTAGAGAGGGATCTCTCACATATAAATTTAACAAGGCCAGATATATAAAATCAGTATTTAAATAAAGTAGATGGTTGAAACAACACATATAAACATTGGGAAATGGAGTCAAATAGATAAATATAATACAAATCTTTCATACGTGGGATTTCAACAAAGGCAAGATAACCATCCAGTTACAGTCATTCATTGATTTCAGGCGAATAAGAAAGAAACATGAAAAACCCATCAATATAAAGCATCATAAGATGAATTCCATATCAACTTTAGCATAAATATTTATGAAATATCTGAAACAATAGCCAGAACATAACAAGTATTAATTCTGAAACTATTCAACACTACGTTTCACATATCAAGAAAATAAATGGAAGGTTGGCACTTCGAAGACAATCACATAGAAAGGAAAGGCACAGACTGTAACATAAATGACATAGGAATCTGTGATGATCAACCATTATTTGGATTTTTTATTTCAAAAATTAGAAGTCCTCAAAAAACACATCGATTAAACATATGGTTTCCAACCACCAATACATCAAGTAAATTCGAATATATACACAAATAACTTCTTCCCAGGAAGATTAATAGCTGAATAATATGTTAATCAAATTTTTTTGTAACTATATCCCTAGCAACTAGTAATAAAACTATATGCTTCGATTCTAATAACAAATCGTTTAATTATAATCAACTTGGTGACAGCAGGGCCTGAATAAGTAGCTCCACGATGCGCGACACCTGTTTTCAAGGATGAAGAATATACTTGGTCTTCCTGAATCTTTCCACGGTCCTCCATTGTTCTACACTTTGCATGTAATATTCTATCATTTATCTGATAGATACTTCCAGATCCACATAGGCCTCATAAGATACTGTGGGAAATCCTCTCTAACGATAAAAAACTTTTGCAATATTTTGAAATCCTCTGTCAATTTCTCTACGATGATTTTTCTAGTTAGTCCTTTTACCAAGTCTTCAAACTTGGAATGGTCCATGCGGTTTTGTACTAACATACTATGATAATGTTCCTAAGAAAATAATATTCCCTCATTGTCACAGAAAGAATGGAGGCCATCTTCAAATAACTCCTTAAAAGCATGCCTGAAATCATTTATCTGTGAAGACATTGCATTTGCTTTATCTTGCACCACCTTCATGAGCTAATGTTTGTTAATAAATTTCTTCGACCATAGTACAATAGCTACTCTATCCTTAATTCTGATTTCTTGCAACTTTTGATATGTTAGAGAATTCAAAAAATTTAAATCATTTTGAGCTATGTTTAAATGCTTCTTCTCCATGGTCTCGTTCACTAACTTTAGTATTTGAGTATCTAAATTGACTAATGCACTTTGATCATCAATAAAATTTAGATTGTGCCTAAACTTAGTAACTTCCATAGATAATGTATCCCAAATTATATGCTTAGATCCTTGTAGAGGATCTTTTCCTGTACTTCTTTCCTTCAACTCATTAAACTTTTTCTGCAATTGGATTTTATCATTTAATATTTTATTCTTATTTTCAATGATCCTAGCTAATTTTGATTTAATCTTCTCATTTTCTTCCTTCAATTCCTTGATCTCCACATCCTTCAGAGTTACCTGTGACATAGGAACTAATAGATCATCAGCAGAAGATTCACTTAAAGGTTTTTCAATATTCACAAGAGATAAATCTCTATTTGTAGGAGTTTGGCTCGTCAACTCTTCCATAATTTCCTTTTCATTGTTCTGATCCTTTTTTAACTTTGAAATCCGGTTCATCAATTCAGCTCTTTCCATTTCCCATCTGCTTTTTTCCTCCTGCAGTTTCAATGCTTTTACTTTGTATTCCATCATCTCTTGATAAACTTTATCTTTTTCTTCTTGCAATGTAAATAATTCTGGGGACTGAGCATGTTCAGTATTTTGGATTTTAAGATTCTTTTTCAATACTTGGATGGTATTGTCTTTTTCTTCTAAAATCGTTCTGGTTGACTGTACATTTCTTGGTTCACTTCCTAAGCTTATAACATCCCTCTGTAACTTCTTAATCTAGATCATATTTTCTTTATTTTCTACTTTCTCGTGCTTTTATTGGAATTCCATTTTATCTACAAGTGCTTGCAATTTTTTAACTTTCATAATAACAAGTAATAAATCTGAATAAATAATATCTCCCATCTGCTTGTGGAGTTGTATCTTGTCGGGGACACTAATTTTATTTAACCTTGCTTCCATCTCAGATACTTTTTTATCACTAACCATAGTGAACTTCAAGGTGTTCCTCTCCACATCTCGAGTAGAAATCAATGATGTCTTTTGATTGACTAGACTTCTAACTCGAGGAAGTAGATTTTTGGTTTCCTCTAATGACTGCATCTGTTTTTCAACATAACTTGACATGAAATCTACTCCGGATTTGAAACCTAAAGTGGGCTCTACACTACCTTCTCCTCCAAAGGAATACTGATGCATTTTTACTGACTTCTTTAGGAACAAAACTATTTTCTTTGAATCTTCTGAAATTATTTCTCCGAAAACTTGATCATCCTGAGAATGTGTTTTAATCTTTTTATATGAACTGTTTTCATCAACATCCATACTCTCAATCTCAGAAAGACTTCTCTTATTCAAAATGCTAATATTATTAGGAACTTGAACTGTTGCAGTCAACTCATTGCTCCTACTTCCATCAATTCCTGAACTTTCTTCAAAACAAGACAAATTGGCTATTTCCTCTAAACCTTCAACAACTTGATGATCGAATGGTTTGTTTTTATTTGATTGATTCCTCTCAGAAATTATATGATGCGGATCATAATTGATTCTTTGTTCATTCTGGAAATCCATAATTTATAATAACATTTCTACAACCATCAGGGAACTCTTGTTTTTGAAAATAAATGGACCAACTTTAAGAGGAATGTTAATATTAGAAGACTTCTTGAATGCTCCAAAATGCTCCTCTTCTGCACATAATCTCTGCCTCATGAAATCAAGTGCAAAAATTCTTGTAGTCAGAAAAATAGGTAACTTGTATGGTTCCCCAGTGAACCCATACACCCTCAAAATAGTAAAATGTTTATATAAGAACCAGTCTCCTATTATGTCTTCTGAGGATGACTGCAACATGAGTTTCATTTTTTCTAACACCCTTGTTAATACTTCATCAAACAACAACTTGTACATCTTTTCCATAATGGTATTTACAAACTCAAACATATTGATTTGTTTTGGAAGATATGGAGAGAAAATGCTAGACAGGAATTGTAATTCTGATACATTTGAACACAACAACATGTTCAATAAGTATGATTGATATTTGAAAAACCTGACCTTGGGAAACTCAACTAACTGGACATGGATAACTTCATCCAAATACTCATCCAAACTGAAACAATGGACTAAATGGGACTCAGGATTAATTGAACTCATTCTCAATAAAAAACCTAAAATAGCTTCGCTGACATGAATATCATCATCTAAACCTAAAATTTGACAGACAAAGGACATAACCCACTATATATCTTTTTTGAAAATGTTAACATTGTAAGGCACAAAAAGTCCTTCTAATGTCTGACCCTCTTTGAGAATGCTGGATAGAAATTGGCATCTAACTTTGGTTTCACAATTTTTATACATTTGAACTAAAAATGGTTCATTTAAGGACTCACAATTATCAGGGAAACTATCAGGTAAATTCAGTATTCCGCGAACAGTTTTTGCATCAACCCTACAAAGTATTTTGGATGTTTTGTGACTCATGACCACTCTTTCTGACGGAGAATAACTGTTCGTGCACCATTCAACAAATTATGGAAATGGTAAAGTTTGCTCAATAGTGAAATAATATGAAAAGGAACTACAAATATTCAAAACATCATTTTCCTGCAAGTTACACTGCCACAACTGCTCCTTAGAGACTGATACATTTCCAACTGATAAAACCGGGTCACATACGTTCCTTTCCCTATCGACAACAAATTCTTCCCTCTCATCCAAAACTTTGCTTAAAACTCCTAACCCCTATTCCCTTTCCATAACGAACAATGGCGATAATTCTTTGAACGAAGCTTAAGTGTTTTAAGGCTTACATGTGACTGTGACTATAGATACATAAGGTTGACTTCAGAAAGATGGCGGACTATCTCCTTCGCTTGTCCGCAACATGCAAATAAAATGATTTTTTTAAACCAAGTCAACTTTACCTTTATATGACGGTCTATTTCGGAGCCTTCATTAAGTGGTTTTTCCTTAGCTGCTTTTCTCCGCGGAATTCACTTTGATTCGCCATGTGGAACATGGTTTATATTCCACTACCACCTTTCCATTTTAACCATCTCACAACTTTTCTCTCTGGAAACAATAATGACCGTTGATGAGTTTTCACTTTTCACATAAGCCGTTGGATTGATATTGGTTTTGTAAATTCTGCTAGCCTTCCTTTTCTTTTCATGAGTGCATCTTTATTCAACGAACTATTTCTCAGCCATAGATTTTGTTTGCTTCATTTTATCACCGTTGATCTTCAAGATTCATTGACCACATACGCTTCTCCTTATCTCCTATGCATTTTTATCTAGCGGATCTATTTTAAACCGTAGATCTTCACCTCAATCGCTTTACACCATCGGATTGCATGCCAAATTAACCATTATGCACAATTTAATAATAGAATCAAACTATTAAACTTAGCCAAGTTCATGTATCCTTTTATTACTCTTCCATCATATTTCTTCCTCAGTTATTCAAAATAGAGGTGTTAACAACTGGATCCACCTATCCCTCCATCAAATCCACATATCGTGTTGAATCCAGTCCATCCTATTGAGATGGTGTCGCACCCACCTCCTGGTACATAAAAGACTACTTCTGTCTCTACTCATCCCACAAAGAGTTGAATATTGGGGGAAATATTTCCAAAGTGACGATAGAACCACACCCTCCTCCTACATGTCCTTTGACTGATGTCCAAGGCCATGCGGCACATAATTGTCTCGATTTTCCTATCTTTCGAACCCATATGCGCATAGTAGTTGAGATCAATGATGCTCCACTTGTCAACATACCAACCATATATGTCGTTAAAAGCAAATCTCTTTGAACCAACCACCCATGTGCATTTTGTGGACTATATGGTCATTATTCACACTATTGCTCAAACTTGCCCGAGTACCTCTCACTCCTCAATGACCTTTGCAAGCACTCCCATGAGTCCAAAATCACCATCCTTTAGGAAATCCACCCTCCGACCTCTTCCTTGGATGCCAATAACACCATTTACACGATAACTACTTCTAGTATCTTGTTCTCCTCATTTCCCATGGGAGATCCCCATGACCTATCCCAACACTACTTTTGTGACAATGAAGAGATCCTTGAAACTGCCACCAATTTTACTCCATTTCACTTAGTCCATGGTGTGGAATCAGTTCTTCCCATTGAATGTCAGATTTTGTCACTCTTCCTTCTCGTCAAACTTCTACCAGATACTTCACCGTTAGAAAAACTCCTACATATGCTTGAACAAACCGATGAGGACCTTCATGCTTCTCTCCAAATGATTGAAACGGATAAGACTCAATTGAAGTCCCACTATCACTCCCATGTCCACCCATGCACCTTTAGTGAGGGGGACCTTGTCCTCGTCTACAACCAATCCCGTGATAAGAATGGAAAATGGAAGTTCAAATCCATATGGTATGTCCCTTATGTCATATATCAATGTCTTGGAAAGGGGGAATACCTCCTTTCTGATTTTGATGGTCGCCTCTTGAAGAATCCCCACAATGGGAGCTACCTTAAGATATTCTACATTTGAAGTCACCCACCATACATACCCTTGTATCATAGTTTTTCTTTTTTTTTTATATCATTTTTACCACGAGTCTCACAGTTTGTTTCCTTTCTTGTTCCGGATGGATCCTACCTTTCCTTACTATGTTAGTTTCACTGACAGCGTAAGTATATGGTCTCCTAATCTCACCTCAGTTGTGTGGGTCATTTATTCCACATCACATGAGTTGATCCATATTGACGGAATGTGAGTTGGTATTGCTAACAACAACCAGGTTGAGTATGATGTTGGCGTGTGTCTCTTGACAATTTCCCTTCACTTGGGTATTTGTCGCATTGATGTCTTCTTAGAATCCCAGTTTCTTATCGCCCAGTTGAATAACATCTACTAGGTATGTTATCCTTTTCTTATTAGAAATTTCTTGTGCACTAGACACTTGGTTAGACATCTTGAATCCATTTCATTGATGCATGTTCCAAGAAGTATCAATAGTGTAGTGGACCAAATGGATAATGAAGTTTTAGAGTGGCACATAAATCATCGCATATAAGAAATAAACTGCATCATGCATCCTCATCTAGTCATGCATACATATTTCATATACAACATATAGACATAATCGTAAAAATATACTCATAAAAACCAATAAAAATACACGAAGGTGCATCCATGTGCATATATATCATAAATATCATGTTCAATACAAAAAGAGAAGCACCACAATATTTTTCATCATACATATCATACACAAATATCCATGCTTAAGTGCACTGGGGGAAGCATCACATGCTTCTAGTCTGGTTCATCCTCCTTAGTGTCCTCCCCTTCCTTGGAGCTCTCCTCCTCCATCAGCATGTCACCTTGTGCCTTCGCTCTAACATACTCAAAAGCAACCACAATCCTCCTCATCAGATAGATCCACTCGATAGGATATCTGTAGCATGCAGTGATCAGATCGTTGTCTAGGTAGTTCCACCCATTTTTGGTAACCCCCTCCAATAGTCTCTCTATGTCCAGCCGCAATGAGTCCAATGTCACACTCTGCCACCTCCTCTGCCTGTGAGCGGATGGATCTAACCCATCCACCCTACCCTTGTGCCACTAGTACCCGAGTGGAGGTTGCGGTCCCATGTCTACACATGCACATAGTATGTCATCATTATCTATCACATGTATGATCTATCTACCACTATGCTAGTCAACTATATATGACTGAAACTACCAAGTTTCATGTATAAGTACCGTCAGGTACCCAAACCTGTCCTGAAGGTCGAGGCATCTTCAGATCTCCCTAGTAGTCCATCCCTACATATTGATAGTCCTCTATAAGGATAGGAATATATCACCACCATGAAAAATTCCCTTGAGTGAAGAAACAAACTTCTAAACTGACTCCCTCCCTATTTTTTTTTGTCCATTTCCTGGAGTTACATCAATTTGCATGCCACTACGAAAATCAAACCCTATATGTATTGGCATGTTCACAAGCCATCTAATTCATCCATACTACAAACTTGGTCTTATTTTGTCACCATCCATTGTCCTGCATGGAGGCCCCACCCATGTTCCATATTCACATTAACCATGTTCACAACATCATCCATTTTGGTACATCGAACACTTTCTCCTTGCTTGACTAACCATTACAAAGTTTTTGTTAATCTCTTTTTTGACTACTAAAAGAATGAAAAGATTGTCGAGCACGGTTTCCTTATTTCACGCTCGTTAAATTATTGGAAAGGGCGTCTATGTGGCCTTGTTTATCTCCTTTTTGGGACTATATATACTATTTAAAGAAAAGGACCACCCTAGCACCTTCTAGCTAGGAATGCTTCCCTTTGTATCCTTTTATGCTTTGTCGAACATTGGGACCGTAACTTATGAAAAATATCATTTATGGGTTGTATCTAAGCTATTTTCCATCCCTATTATAAATAAAATATTGTTGAGCAAACTTGGTTTTGTTCATGCTCATAAAAGTATTTGAATGATCATCCAATATTATAGGTTTAACCTTTTTCGGCCTAGTTTGACTACCTATGGAAAATAAGTCTCTCTACCCCTTTCAGCTAGGACAACTCTCCTTTGTACACTTTTATCCTTTTTTAGGACTTACTGAACTACTATACAAAAAAGATACCCCAGTAGTGTCTTCTTACTATTTTCAGACTCTCTAAACATGAAAACACTATCGAGTGTTTACCGTCTCGGGCTCGACCAAAAGCCAGGAGATAGTATCATACTGAGCATTCTTCTATCCCTTCTTCAAGATCCTAAAACTATGAATAAGGACAAAATGGTGCCTTTAGGTGCCCCCACATATTACATATGGTCTCACATTATGGAAGCATTCCCCCATTGGGTTTCTTTTGTTCATATTACTCTACGATGCGCCTCCCTTGGATCCCCTAGATATCATTTGTCGAGTTACTTCCCCAACTATCTCTCATTGCATTCATCTCCCTAATTTCATAGCTATGATTCCCTCCCCATGAGCCAATATCATCTACTTCCAAGTCATCCCTATCGTCATACTCTAAACAAAGGAATTTTGAGCACATACTCTCCTTCCCTTGTTCCCCATTCAGTTTCTCAACTCCCTTATTATTCCATATCTCTGATTGTCCCCCTCATGCTTCTATCAAGGAAACCTCATTGCCTTGCTATTTTTAGGTCTCCCTCTTTTGATGTCAACACATCTATTCGATAGGATAGACCCATAGTTCCATGTACCTTGGTTTCATATACCTCATTGATGAGTTCATTGGACCACTTGAAAGGAGCCCTTATTTTCTTTTAGATTGGTTGTGTCTCACATGCTTGACTTCAACTACACTATTACACAGTTGAGATTCCAATCGAGGTTGGTAGGTTCCCCCCTTACATAAGAATCTGATGGCTTAGCTCTAGTATGATTTCTAGAGACCGGAGTCATGCCCCCCAAGATTCCCCATGGTGGAAAGAAGCTATTATTTTACAAATGAATAAAATTTGACATGATGTTCAGAGTCAAGAGACATGGGTGACAAAGGGGAAGGAACCAAAAGAACATGTGGGAATTCAGGGAAGTGAGATGACTAGCAGCTATATGATGATTAGGTTTAACCAAGGGAAGTTGATCAATGGTCACAATATTCCCATCATGGGTAAAGTACTTCACTTGAAAGACTGTGGACACTACATATTTCATGGAATAAACATAATCTCATCCAAGGAACAAATTAAAATATAACAGACCTTGGACTACCATAACATTAATGAAGACAAATTTCCCTCCAATGGTAAGAGGTAAGTGAGGAAGGATCCCTAAATGTGCAATAGGTATTGTATTAAAATCCAATATCTTATTGGTGGCTGGCACAGTCTGAGGAGAACCTATAGCTTTCCAAGTAGTTGAGGATAGAATACTAACAGAAGTCCCTTCATCACTAATAGTGAGGAGTATTATCTTAGAGGTAACTTGCATAGATATATTTGAAAGGAACAATTGAAGGAAGACAATATTATGTTAGATTACTCCAATGAAAGGAAATAGTACTTGGAGAGGGTTATATTGAAACATTCAATGGGTTTTAGTTCAATCTTAACTAGAAGATGAGATGAAGCTGTGTCAAAGTGACTACTTCAGTCTTAACACTCTCTCATGAAAGAGTGGGATCGATTGGAGATGGCACTGACTCGGCCACTTTAACTTCACTCTTCAAATGAAGAGTGGGATTGACTACTTGTTCTTCACTCTCTAAACAAAGGGTGGGATCGACCAAGGATGGAACTAGGTCGACCACTTTATCAACCAATGGGAGGTCTAGGGAAAAATTACAGTAACTTACTGGAATCCGTTGTTTATGAATAGTAATATATTCCAACAAATTTGAAGTTTTATCCATGCAAGGGAAAAGGTAAGTAAGGTGCATGTCCTTACATAATAGTCAAGGATTTCTGACTTTTTTTTTTTACTCTTAACCATAGAGTCAATGATTGATGTAGTATCATTAGTATGTTTATGAATAGTAATATATTCCAACAAATTTGAAGTTTTATCCATGCAAGGAAAAAGTTAAGTAAGGTGCATGTCCTTACATAATAATCAAGGATTTCTGACTTTTATTTTTCAACTCTTAACCATAGAGTCATCGATTGATGTAGTATCATCAGTATGATGACTAGAGGATGATGACATGGGTTATTGGGAAGCCTCATACCACACTTCTAAAACTTGGTATAGACCATGACAAACCTTAAAAAGATGGTCACCCTTGCAAAGTCTACAAGGGAACTTAGGCTTACGAGGTATTTTTGTGGGCATATCAACACTATTAGCACTGTGAGGAGTAGTTGGTTGATATTTGGTTTTTTGTTTGTCTTTCACCTTCTTAATATTCCTTTTCTTCTTCTTCTTATCTACCTGATTTCTAGCATCAAAATTTTTGACAAGCGAAGAAGAAACAAGACACATCTGGTGAAGAAGGTGAAAGATCAACATGATGTTGATTCTCTTGTGATGGAGAGTTGGAATTTGAAACAATAGGTGCACTTCGGATAATTGGTTTAGAGAGTAACCATAGAGGTAATCCTATAGTCAATCCGGGAATATGTAATGTATCCAAGAGAGGAGGACCAAAATTTCCAAATGAAGGAATACGAAAATGTTCCCCTTGAGAAGGGGTCTTTTGGTTGGTAGTCCTAGAAGGATTTTCCATATCTATACTCTCTAAAAAAACTCCTAAATACCACAAAAATGAAATGCTACTCAAAAGAAAACCAACAAGTAGAGTTGTGATAAGTGGGATGTATGGTCTGAGGATATGGATCCTCACAAGAGTGGCAAGTCATCGCATGAACTCACGATATACTACAGTTTCCAACAGTGATATGCGACAAGGAGGATTGGGGTTGTTAACCCAAAAAATCCCTCACTCAGCTCTACATGGCCTACACCACCCAAGGACACCCATATGCGACCTTTGTAACACCTGATTAGATCTGCACGCCCTCAAAAAGGCTTAAAAATGAGTAAAAGGGCTTAAAACCCCCAAAAAGGAGCCTAAATAACTCTCCTCGGGGATAAAGCCTCCAAAAAGGGGCTAAAACCCCTCGAAAGAGTCTAAAACCCTAAAAGGAGCTCAATTTAGGGTGGAAGGAGCTAAAATCCCAAAAAAGGGGCTAAATCCTTGACCAAGGGCTTAAAACCCTAAAAGTCCCCAAAAAAGCTATAAAAAGAGGGTGGGGGGTAACTCTCAAACAAATCCTCTCTTGCATACTATTATGCTGCTCATGGATGCCTTGAGACCTCTTTTCCTCTCAAGCCACCCACATCCCCCTCTCTTCCGCTCATCTTCCCCATTGAGCCATAGCTGCTCCATTGCTGAGTGAGATAGGGAGGTGCTTCTTCCAGCCAGGGCATGGTGGCCCATTTCACCAAAGAAGAGGTATAATCTAGTTTTGTTTGTGTTTTTTTTGTTAGTTTAGTTGTTTTGTAACCATTATATTTGTTTGCAGGTTTGATCTCTAACATGTTTTGCAGGTTTATTGTAGCTTAATAGTTGTTTGTAGGTAGCCAAGGTGAAGCCCTAACCTTGTTTCCAGAGGGGCTCACAGCCATTTTCTTTATGTCATTTGATTTCCTTTCAATTTAGTTTCTCTTCTAAATTTTCCACATGCATTGTTAGAATAATCAACCCATAGTTAGCTGCCTTAGACATTAATTAATCCAATTTTTGTCTTATTTGCCTAGTTTCCATATTCCACCTTATGCAAGTTGTCCTCCACATATCCAAAGTGTTCAAAATTGATAAAATTGAGTCATGGAGCACTTGGGAAACCACATGGAATCAAATCTGCTTTATTCCTGACCATCCTAGTGCATGTCTGCTTCTTTTTCTTTATTGCCTGCTTTTGCTGAGTTTTAAGGCAATTGGGAAAGTTTGACTAGGTGAAGTTAACTTGTTTTTTGTCCTCATCATCCTCCACTCTTTTCTCCTAAGAAAATAATTTATGAGTTGTCCTTCCATAATATATTATCTTTCCTAATTGATTTTTCCAATTCGTGAGCTCCTAGACAGATTTGGAAACTGCTTTATGCACCTATGGGGGATTTGCTTAGATTTAGTAAGCATGCTTTTGACCAAATTCAAATGGCATCCTTATGCATTCAAATATCTCATGTAATTATTTATTGTGGTAGCCTATGACTTCATAGGGTTGTCTATTGTACACTTATTCAATACAGATTAGTGTTCTACTCCATATTCAGTCTCCTTTGTGTGTAATTTGCATGTGTAATTGGCAATTTTTGTGAGTGTAATTGTTCTAACACATGGGTTCAATTTACACATGGTATCAAAGGCTTTGTAGATTGATTTATCTCCTTCCAATTTTTTATTGCAGGTTCGACATCATTGACTGGGAGCATTCTGCTTACTGAAGAGACAATTTCTGAGCTATGGATCAATCTCAGAAGATCATCTTGACTCCATTTAACTTATTTGAATGGAAAGAAGAGATGGAGATACTGTTGAGAGCGAAAGGCCTCTACAGAGTGACTATGGCAATAGAAGCAGAGCCCCATGTAGCTGCAGAGAAAATTAAATGGCACAACAGGAGGGATGAGGCCTATGGTCTCTTGTGTCTGAGCATATCCAGAGACCTCCTTTTCCATCTTGATGGATTAACATCACCAAATGAAGTATGGGAGAATATTGTTGAGATTTTTGGTAATACAGATGAGATGAGGGGACATCAAATTGAAAATGAATTGATCTCCCCAAGTCCCAATAGCTTTGAATCCCTGCAACTCTATTTTTCCAATTTCAAAGCCCTTGTTTTGTAGCTAAAACAGTGTGGGATAGAAAAGAAGGATGAGAAACTGGTTTTGTCCATACTCTCGAATATTTGCCTTGACTATTCAATGTTTTTCTAGACCTTCCATGCCACAAAGTTGACATCTCGAGCCTGGAAAATGCCTAGCCTTGCATATTTCATGGAATCTCTCACACAAGAATAAGATAAATTGGTGATGATGGGCACCATCAAACCTTCCAAAGACCAAACTCTGGTTGCTGGAGATTCAAGGGTGGATTCAAAAGGCAAGAATAAAGCTAAGAAGCCACTTGAGCAAAAGAGAGACAAGAACAAGTCTCCAGAGGATCCCCAAAGCTCCAAGAAGAACTTCCAGAAGAAGAAGAACAAAGGAGAAATGAGCAAGTGCGCATACTGTAGTAAGGGAAATCATCCTGAAAGATCCTACATGAAGAAGCAAATATACATGCTGACCCAACTCCTAGAGAAGAATGGCATCTCCCTTCTTGACAGCTCAAAGAATAGGGAAGGAGGATAAAATTCAGAAGACGGAGAGAGAGTTCATGCATTGGTTGCTGGCACATCAAGCTCACCTAGTTTCATCATTGATTCTAGAGCTTCAAGACATATGGTTTTGACCAAGGAGGCATTCACCTCACTTGAAATGTTGAAAGGTCCACCAATAGTACTGGGAGATGACTCTCTCACTGAAAGTTTGGGCAAAGGGAGGATTGATCTTTACCATGGTAAGTTCAACAATGTATTGTATGTTCCAAGTCTTGCCTCTAACTTCTTATCAGTGTATCAGATGACCCACACAGGGTCTCCAAAGAAGGTCATATTCTCCCTTGATGAAGTTGAGATCACAGAGATCTCAAGTGGTAAAGTCATTGCAAAAGGAATTGCAAATCACACTTCGAAGGTATACATGTTCTCACACTTCCTACCCTACTCAAAACCCTCTGCTCTTCTGATTCATGCTAATGAGGCAAGAAATATTTGGAATGAAATATTTGGCCACTTTAATTACAAGTATATTTCTGATCTTAGTGAAAAAGAAATGGTCATAGGGTTACCAAAGATTAAGTTTTCCAAAGGAGTCTGTCAAGGTTGCATCTTAGGAAAACACCCAGAGCATAAATTTGAGAAAGCTAGTCATGAGAGAACCTCTGCACCTCTTGAGTTGATCCATAGTGATGTTGCTGGCCCATTTCCTCATATGTCAATGAGTCAGGCCAAATATTCATTGACATTCATAGATGACTTTTCCAGGTATTGCTGGGTTTACTTCCTGAAACACAAGTCTGAAGTTTATGGCATCTTCAAAGTCTTTAAGGCTTTGGTTGAAAACCAGTCTGGGAGGAAAATCAGGGTCCTCAGATCTGACAATGGTGGTGAGTATGTCAAGTCTGAGTTCATTCAATATTGTGCAGATGCAGGTATTCAGATGCAACATTCTATCCCTTACACACCACAACAAAATGGTGTTGCTGAGAGGAAGAACAGATCACTGAAAGAGATGGCAACCTACATGAGGGAGGCTAAGAAATTGCCACCAAAGTTTTGGGCCAAAGCTATAAAATATGCAGACTATATCTAGAATAGAGTGCCTCATAAACATCTTGACGGTATGACTCCTTTTGAAGCATGGAGTGGGCACAAGTTATATGTGACCCATTTCAGGATTTTTGTAATGCCCCGGTTTTGACCCCGTTACATTAGATGTATATGATGTATGTATTGTAATGATCATGGTGTGGAGCTAAAGGCCAAGGCCCCGCCATTGATCGGTAATGCTATGTTTTGGATTTAAATTTGTCACCGACGGTATATCGGGGCATGCGGCACATATTAAGTTTCAACATCATGTAAATATGCATCTATAATAAAAAAATAAACACAACCAGCTACGGTCGCGGCAACCAAATCGAATGGGGCATGATTTTCTAAGGATAAGGGGGGTGAAATATTTAACCTATGGGCCAATGGGGAAAAGACAAATGTCTATGAGAAAACCCATTAAGCTTTCAACTACCTTTCTTGTCTTTTTCTCCAATCATTTATTTCTGCCAGAATGTGGTTGAGTTAGTTATTGCATGGAATGGGAAGAGTGTGGGAAAATAAATTCGAATTGGGCAGAGACCCATTTTTGAAAAACGTGTTCTGATTTCCCTGGCAGGAAAAATACCCAAAAATGCAGGCCATTCTGCTATGCATTCACGTTTTTCAGTTTCCTCACGTTTTGGGAGCAGCTGGAGTTT
The DNA here is from genome assembly GCA_001517045.1 of Pseudotsuga menziesii. Taxonomy (NCBI): domain Eukaryota; kingdom Viridiplantae; phylum Streptophyta; class Pinopsida; order Pinales; family Pinaceae; genus Pseudotsuga; species Pseudotsuga menziesii. The sequence continues at coordinate 996,164 of LPNX010962395.1, forward strand.
CCTGTGTGTTTTTCCTTCCACGTTTTTGGCTGTGGCTTCATTTTTCCCATGGATGGGAGGTCGTTTTTGTAAGTGCTGGGGATTGGGCTATCTTTCTCACGTTTTTGGAGCTGCTGGTATATTTTCTATTCACGTTTTTGTGATTTCATGTGTTTTACCATAGCTGTGAAGGGCCACTCACGTTTTTGGCTGTCTCATTGACTATTGGTCTCATGCACAAGACTATTTGGGGGCGTTTTTCCCCCTGTTGTGAGTTGTGTTCACTGATAAGCTTCAGGACTGTGTGTTTTTCTCCACATTGTGATCCGTTTTGCTGTTACGTTTGGGGCTATGTAATTTGTTTTTCCCTGTCTAAGCTGTGAGAGCTGAATTGATTGCCTGAGTGCAATTGTTGGTCTTTGGACTGTGTGAGGAGTAAGGATTTTGGCTTGGTTGCTTGAT